>LQNS02276620.1:1595437-1609785 GCA_001587735.2 Parhyale hawaiensis
AGGTATATATCCTTAGAAGGTTTTATTAGATTTTTGAAAATGGAAGGATGCTTCCGAAACGTCAAACTTTTATATTAGTTCATGTCGACTTCATTTCAATTTTATAATTTACCAAAGGATAATAATTTAAAAGCTATAAGTGAGAGCTATAAATGCAGTACAGTATATTAAGCCGTGTTCACACATCCCTCATCGTAACGCGTTCAGTCAAACTGATGGAAGCAGCGCGTATATTTGATAGAAGCAGCTGCAGCGAACGCCGGAGACCGAAGGATGAAGCATATCTTTTTTGAATGCGATGCGTCATTCAAGGTAAGTAAACAGAACGTACAAATAGTTAATTTATCCTCTGCAGCGTTCACAGATGGACAATTCGATAATTTTTTTCCCCATTTTTATAGTCACTTTAATGATGAGAATCTCTGTACTCCCGTCAAGACAAGAAAACTAGAAAAGCTGAAAATGTTGTCAGAACACGGACGCCATCTTTGATTTGGAAGTCCAATTGATTGCTCTGCGCTGATTTTTCTTATATCAGTTTATCAGGATGCAATTCTATTATAAATTGGCTGTTCCCTTGAAAAATCAGGCTATAAGATTATGGGATACGAATGTGATTTCAAACCGACGCGAAATATAAACGAAAATGCCAAGAAACGATATCATAACTGAACTCGTGGCATCGTTCATTTGAATGAAGGACTTTCTACGTGTGGACAGAGACAGAAAAAGCTAACGCACAGCTCGTGTTCATTTTCGTGATTGAACGTGTTACGATGAGAGAAACTTGTAAGCTCGCCTTTAGATAACATAAAATATGGCATTTATAGCTTGCATTGTAGTATGAACTCATGTGACTTATGACTTTTGTTATTATCATCATTGATAATTGGTAATTATTCGTAATTATAATTATCATTGATAATTGGTAATTATTCGTAATTATAATTATCATTGATAATAAATGCCACGTGAGACAAGACTTCATGCGCTATAACTGATTCCCTTATAAATTATTGTTCAATGTTTTTGCTGGGTTAAGAATATAATTGAGTTGCACAATGCCATAACCTAACTATTAAATTTTTGTAACTGTTTTCTTTCGGGGGATACATCATGGAAACAGGTAAAACAAGATATTCGCGAGTATCATTCTCGCCAATGGGAAGAATTGTCACTTAGCATAAGCGCAATGTAAACTAACAATTTGTAATTGGGACTGATATTTAATCTTCCGTTGATCCACTGACATGCTATTCCCGTTTGCTATGTGACCTTTTTTGGTACCTTCAATTTATATACGTATTTGTCTTTTCCTTGCTTCCTATTTCTTCCACCTCTATTGCTTAAATGCAATATGAGCAATTTTTAGGTGCAATAAGAGCAAATTTTTGGTGCAATAAGAACAATTTTTAGGTGCAATAAGAGCAATTTCTAGGTGCAATAAGAGCAATTTCTAGGTGCAAAAAAGAACAATTTCTAGGTGCAATAAGAACAATTTTGGGGACTATAACTGCAATATTTTAAGCGCAAGAAATCCGGGCTCTAGTTATTACTATTGATTAATCCCGATGGGGTTAGAAGGGTTGTATTTGCAAATATTTAGTGCGGAATTGACGGTAACACACAACTGTATTGACAGTAATAAACATATACCATATAAAGTGCCTTCTTATTGTATCACCAACATCTCGTTCTTCATTCAATAAAAAAAAGAGAGAATCGAAATTTTTTAGCGCAATTTCTACGAAATATTTGCGACGTGAGCGTGCAGCAAAACCAAAAGTTTGATCTCAGCTTTCATATTTAACCTGATGAAGATGCAGCTCTCGGACCTGCAGCAATGTGTGGGAAACATTAACGGTCGATCGCAAAGAGGCAGCGTTACATTATGCAGGGGACACACTAGCCATTTACACAAACAACTTGATGCAAGGATGCGAGACTCGGACGTCATTTAGGCCACAGTATCCATGCTACCGATTTTAAGTATGTATATATCGAAACGGCCCGCGAGCTGCCCATCCGAGCAACCAGTTGGGAGTAGAAACACAGATGTGTCCCCGACGGTAGCGACACCCAACGAGTTCTTGTCGCACTCTGCGTCCGATGGCCTCGCCGCCTGGCTGGTCCAAGTCGATCAGTCCGACTTGACTCGTCAAGGACTATAGACAGAAGTGTTGGTTTCGCCACTCTGAATCGTGTTGTAAGTGCTAAACGCAAGCCAAGTACGCTTGAGACGGTTGATTTCGGCAATAAAACGTTTTCAGAAGTTTTGCCCATAATATAAGAAGCTGTGTTATTTTGCCATAACAGTTTGTTCATCTTAAAACAGCGGTTCCCAACCTTTTCTAAGCCTGGCACCCCTAGAAAACTTTTACGATGTTCTCGCACACCCTACAAAATTACTCATCTGTTGATAAAGAATGAAATTCACACAAAAATTGTGGTGAAATTTAAATGTCCTACCTTATTTTATCCAAGATTTCTCACCCACTGGAATATCATCTGGTAACCCCAGGGAGTGCAAATTGCCCATTGTTGGGAACAACTGCCCCATATATTGCTTGCAACGGCTGTCAATTGCTCATATATAGCCCGATTACTTTCGTTTCAGCGTCAAATTCTTCCTTTTTACATAATCTCGGTGCGTACACAAGTTTCCTTCATCTATCGCATCCTTTAGAAGCGTTTCCCGTACTTTTGCTCAATGCGCCGTGTCCCCTCTATCAGCGATTCCCAGCATTTCAGCCTGGCACACTTGGAAAACTAAGTTTATTCTCACGCCCCATTAAAAATAATAACTCATCTGATGACAGATAAAGAATGAAGTTTACAACAAATTTGAGTTCAAATTTATGCATCAAACTATCGAACATTTTTATGGAAGTTTCGCACCCCCCGAAAAGTCATCTCTCACCCCTAAGGGATTCGAGCACGCCCGGTTGGGAACCCCTGTCTTAGAGAATAACAATACTTTGCAAAATTCCGTGAGAGGTGAAGTCAACTTAGACCGCACCCTCAACTGGGAAGCCCACATGCACTGGTTCGTGCTGCGGATATAGGCCCACTGGCCCCAGAGGAATAAGTGAGTGCCGCTGCAGTCGACCGCGGGTCAGCAATAACTATGGCGCCAATTTGACGGAAGGTTCAAATGCCCCGCGACCCACCACCCACCTCCTCATCTCCGAGGAAGGCAAGATCCGCCACGGTGCTGTGCACGCACACAACTGTCCAGTCATCACACATAGATCAGCAAAGAGCTCGCGTGCCTAGGTTGGCCTCGAACGAGCGACACAAGGTGTTAGAATTGCGAACGTGAGCATGCTGGTACCGTGGCGGCCTCTCGTAGCGAAGAAGCGCAGACTGCCCCGTATACGGGTTAACTCTCTAACGCAAGGATCTTGAAAAAGCAGTTTGGCTTGAGTGCGTTTTGAAATCCCCTCTCGAGAAATAATATGAATATCAACAGCACTAAAAAATGTATTACTTTGATATACTAAAAATGTATCTGGAAAATCAATACGTACTGACAACTATTTGAGCTCCAGCGCATTTTCAAATGCGGTTAAAGTGGCACGGTATGGAAAGCAAGAGTATTGATAGAATATCTTAGTCGTAGAGCAATCTAAACTTTAATAAAAGAAGACAAGAAGATAAACTTACAGAACCGAGAGGCGAGGTACGGAGACCAGCAGCCGTCGAACTGGCAGAGCAACAAGCCGAGGGGCTCGCTGGATCTCCCTGAAGGTAAGGAACAATATATGTTATTGTTATACCTGTTGCTCAGTTCAAGTTGTATATCGCTAGCAACTACAGTATTTTTGAACGGGGAGAGAACTATGAAGGATGTACACAGATAGGAAACCCACACCTGAAACTACTCTGCGCGTGGGATTAGCAACATAAAAAGATGAAGAAAAATATTCTAGAGACTATAAATATCGCTACGAATTAGAAGAGCAGAGACACAACAGATGTCCCCGAGGAACCCAACTAAAGTAATCTATTGTGTCCGCTTGGACATTACTTCAAATAACCATGCAGGGGCGAACTACTTCACTGACCTATACCTGTGTGGAGCATGACCAATCCTTCACCTCTATGAAGAACCCCAGTAGTGAGTAATGCGACGAGATATTCGGTTTTTTAGGGTAGGTTCCGGCTCCACCTACTTCCAGTTTCCCAGGCCCCGCCCACTTCCGGTTTGCGCCCCTCCCCCCAGACCGCCGCTAAACCGGTAGTGTATTGGCCGTTATAAACCGGAAGCTCACGCGCGAGGGGAGCCGCGAAGGTAGCTTACCCTCAAAAACGAATATCTCATCGCATTACTCACTACTAACACCAACTCAACACCACATAATTTAGTCCTTTACTTCCTTTAACCCTTCCACTGCTGTTGGGCGGATGTGTCTTACAACTTTTTACAATATCCCAGTGGGATATACAATCCCATTATAAAATACCACTGAGACAATAGCCTATATACCAGCACGTATAAGCTGGCCTATGGATGTGGGAATTTTTCATCAAGTTTTTCAAGCATCCTAGACTTATAAATAAGTATACCATATGCTATCAGTTTCAAATTCATTGAAAAAAAAAATAAGTTGGTAGTGAAAGGGTTAAGTGTCGATGTCGAACTCAACAGATCACAGCACATCTCATTTCATAGAGACATCGCTTGCTTAATATAAAGAATAATATTGCTAAGAAACATTATTTTCGAAATTTACAGTTCAGGTAAATCTCCTAACTTGTTCGACCTTACTTAATCGATAGCAATAAATTGTTCAGCAAAGTTATGATAGGGTAGTTCTCGATTTGAACTTTAATTTAGCAACAAATATTTCCTTGATCGAACACGTCCGAGATGCTGCTAGGTACGTCATGACCCTTTTTCTTCAGCTTGGAAAATGGAATGCGTCTATTCCGTACGTAAATCGCCCGTTTCCCTACTGCTTTAGATGGTGTACATTACTTTTATTTTCCTGAATGCCCATATGCAATGCGTCACTTAGTTAGGCGGATTCCGTTCATTTTGCTACCTATGCCAACGAAATTATGTTATGCGTTTTGTCAGTCTGCAACATAACTCAAAAAGTTATGGAAGGATCTTCACGACATTTACTGGAACTGTTGATGTCACGAGGAGCGGATGATCTCTTAGCCCATTTGTTTGTCAAAGTATCATTCTTCTTTCCAGCATCGCGTTTCTCTGGTGGAGGTTTGCGCCCCCGATAAGCAGCTTCTTTGTTGTTATAATTATTATATTTATCCATTATCCTTCGTCATCTTTCTTCCATTACGAAGTAAAGTCTTCACTTAAGATGATGATGAATTACTTAAACGAAACCTTCCTTTCCTCCACTCTCCTTCGTTACTCTGTCCTAGGGAATATCTTTTCCTTTCCTTCGCTGATCCTCCATTGATTTCCCGCATCATGAGCTCTGAGGAATAAATTTTTTCTGCGGCAAGGAAGTGAATATCAGCAAGACGGCAAACCCTCGCTTTCATGAATTAGTTCACCTTTTTATAGGAACAGTATCATTTAGAATATTGTACGGAGACCACGCTATCAGAGAAAGGGTTAAGGAGTGCTATAGATGTCTTCAATTCTTAGATTTAAAACTGGACAGAGCAGCTGCGCCTTGACCGTTGAACAAAAACAGTTCTACCTTTGCAAAACTCAAATCGGGTCGAAGTGGCCAACCAAGTGAATGAAAAACACTGGGAGATGTTAAGATACAAGCCCACATAGTGCATGCTTTGTTTTGATGGTCGCAGTTGAAAGCTCTTTACTGTACCAAGAAGCAGGGGCAGATTTTACATGAAGATCTGCAGTGAGGCTTAACCCAGATTAGTACAGGATATTTTTAGTATATGCAAAAAATGGTTTGTCGTAGAATAATTAAACGGCAATGCAACTTTCACAATCCTACCACCTTCTGGCAGACAAAAAAAAACTGGATTGCACTTGTCAATTTCTATGCTTTAATGAAACAAACTAACACAACGATGTTAATAACAACTCCCCTCAAATGCAAAATTCAGATTACGGACTTTTCAGAAAGTTAAGCCCAAGTAGCCACCCTCTAGTCTGCCCCTGCCGAGAAGAAATTTGTCCTGGAGTTGCAAACCTCAATTGCATAACTTTCGCGCCTGCTACTGTCCTCGCAGTCGCGATGTTTGCGATCCAAACAAAAGAAGTATATAATTTCCCTGAGGTGCTGAGCACTGCTGGAGAGGGTTGGTAGTGTAGCCGGAGCCTTTTGGGGCTCGGGTATCGGATAACTTCGACAGCGAACGCGCTGTGAGAGCCGCCGTGTCGGCATGCAAATAGCGGCGCTGCAACCACCACCCGACTGTCCTGCAGGCGCATGCAGAACTCGTCTATCGGGTAATCCGGAAATGGCGAACCATATCTGGAGGAATGTGCCATTGCGGCAACCGAATGGTGTCCAGATTGCAGTATTCACGGTGTACTGTCTGTATTATACTCTGCCCATTTTATCAAGGCAGTTAAGGCATGGCCAAATTCCTCTACAACGTTGCCAATTCTATTCGCGTTTCTGAGATTTCGTTCTGCCCATATCTTAGCACCGCCCACTACCTCCATCATGAAGCAAAAACGAATGTAACGGGAGGACTCAATTAGACTAAAATAAAACTTGGCCGCGACCGTATATAGCAAATTTACATCACACTGACGAGTTGAAGTATGAGAGCATGGGCCATTAAACTTTCGTAGCTTGTTTTCTTAAAAATATCACCATATTTTTTCGATTTAGTTCATTAAATCTCCCGCTCATGATTAGCCAGCTACTTGAGCTGCATAATACAATAAAATGTTGTCGTCAAGTACAGAAAGTTCGAGAAGGTATAATTTTACAAGTGCACCAAAGTCGCTTTTAGTATTTTTGTTGACATATCTAAAGAAAGCATTTTAAGACTTTTTTCTTGAATATTTCCGTCGGAAATACTTAGTTTTCGAAATAGTTGACTGTGGAGTTCTCATTGTTGTTCAACGAGAGAAAATACCCCCACTCGCACAGTGAAATGGAAAACTTTTTTCTTATAGGTTTCTTGGGGTCAGGTTAGGTCAGGTAAGATAAGGTTAGGTAAGATAAGGTTAGGTAAGATAAGGTTAGGTAAGATAAGGTTAGGTAAGGTAAGGTTAGGTAAGGTAAGGTTAGGTAAGGTAAGGTTAGGTAAGGTAAGGTTAGGTAAGGTAAGGTAAGGTAAGGTTAGGTAAGGTAAGGTTAGGTAAGGTAAGGTAAGGTTAGGTAAGGTAAGGTAAGGTAAGGTAAGGTAAGGTAAGGTAAGGTAAGGTTAGGTTAGGTAAGGTTAGGTAAGGTAAGGTTAGGTAAGGTTAGGTAAGGTTAGGTTAGGTTAGGTAAGGTTAGGTTAGGTGAGGTTAGGTAAAGTTAGGTAAGGTTAGGTAAGGATACATCACCCTCGCCTAAAATCGGCGTGCGGACAAGTGTTGTCAGTTTTTCGTACTTTAGGCCCAATTTTCGGGTATACCCGAACATAATTTCGGGTAAGTTAGTAAAATTCGGGTTCTATGTCGGGTAGGTTAGGAAGGCAAGGCCTGGTTTTTTTCCATTTTAAATTTTCGGGTGAAGGCGCATTTAGTCAGTGGTGAGTCTGGGTTTAGGTATAAGTTAGGTCAGGTTTGGTTAAGTAAGGTTAGGTAAGGTGAAGTTAAGTTAGGGTGGGTAAGGTTAGGTGAGTTTATGTTCCTATGGGGTCGCCGGGTATTTTCTACCTGGATCACGATAGGAATTTCAAAATCAAAGTCGAAAACAAAGCATTTCCGACGAAAACTTTATTCGTGAAAAAAAAAGTCTTAAAATGCCTTGTTTTGCGTATATCTGTCAGCAAAAATACGAGCATCGAGTTTGATGCACTAGTAAAATTTTACGTCGGGCAATAGGCTCTTACTGTGGTTTCTCTCGCGTGCAGAATTGGCTATAACGGTGCTTATATATGTTGGTAAGGAATCAATATGTCTGTGAAGAGCACTGTGAACTGAATGTGAAGGGTAAATAAGCCTTCAATTAAAAGAAGAACTCAAATTTAGTCGCCAAACGGGACCAAATTTCGGCGCTAGTGCAGTAAAATTTTCCACCAGCATGCACTGCAATTTTCTATAGACAATTGTTTATTGCTAAATTAGCATATATTCTCTTAATTTATTTGTACGCTAAAGAGATGAAATTCGCAATTTAGGACGATTTTTCTGTCTAAATTAGTTGAAATACTTATAGGCTGCTCAGCCATAGATTCGTCGATAATGACGTCACTTTTTGATGCTAATTTCTCGTGAGTCCTCCCGTTGCGCTTTTTGCTTCCTGACCAGCGTATAGAGAAATCTCAGAACACCCATAGAATTGGTAACGCTGTAGAGGAATTCGACCACGCCCAAACTGCCTTTATAAAATGAACAGCGTATAGCAAGGTATTTTGCAAATAATGCAATTAGTAAATGTATTCTAATAGTACATGCATGGTGAGCAACATAGTGTCTTGCTAATTTGTTCATGAGCGTATAAATGAAAAATTTAATGGTGTACGGTCAGGATTTTTAGCGAGACGTACTCCAGTATTATGATGGTGTATTGCTGTACTGAGGTGTATTAAATACAAAAAAAGTGTTATATTGAACATAGAAGCAAATGTATTTATATCGGTGTAGCTGATGTCTGTTGATTTAATCAAATAACATGGAGGAAAGGACCGTGTATGGCCACTTGCCCTTTAATGGGTTAACAAGCACTAGTACGTATACTTACAGAACTTGTAGCACCGTAAGATTGTCGAACGCATCTTCAGCAACACTGCGCAGGTATGGGGCTCCAACGACAACCCTGCCCAAGATCAAAATAGCCTTCATTAACTTCAACAAGAATGGGATTGATTACATTTTATGTATATATAAGTTCAGTCCTATAGGCTAACCACCAAACAAATCGTCTGTTTATCGTAGGAATACTGCTGTTTGAAGTAACGGTTATGCAATACGCTTATCCTGCACTAACAGAGCAATGGATCGATTGAGGAAGTCGCATGTCCCGCAATGAGACCACTGTCATCTGACGCCAAAGTTCGAACACTTTATGGTTGACTGTAGTCGTTCACTCCATCGAGACCTAGCGGGCATAATATATCTGCAGCACAAACAGGTGTTTGAGGAGTTCCCGTTCCAGGTGTGGTTGAGTAAATTTTACTATCGTCGTTTACCGTTATTGTTTATAGTCTGACCATTTTATCAAGGCAGTTCGGCAGTGGTCAAATTCCTCTATAGCGTTGCCAATTCTATTGGTATTTCCGAGATTTTGTTCGGCCCATATCTTAGCCCCGCCCACTACCTGTATATAGAGAAATCTCAAAAATACTCGCAGAATTGGCACTGCTATAGAAGAATTTGACCACGGGGCTCTTACTGACGCTCGGCCCAAAGGTCGAATCTTCTGTTCCAAGCTCTAAAGTCACTGGTTACTTCTGAGTCAGAGGAGGGGTTCGATTGGCTCACGTGGGGTGAGATCGATAATCTATCTGGGTAGATAATCGGAACTTCAGTATTGAAGATTGGACTATAGTTAGGAAGTTTAAGCCTCAGTTTCCGAGCAGAACGATATCACAGAGAAAAGATCAATTGACATATAGTATGCCAAGAGAAACGGGGAACCCATGCACGAAGGTGTTCCCACCATACAGGATCACCGCGCATGGGAACAGCAAGTCGGGAAAGAAGAGGAAGAACAGGCACAGCATGTGCAAGTAGGAGAATGAAATCGGGAAGGAAGCAAAGTGGGCACGAAATAGAAACGTCCCGAAGGCCTAGCTAATGGCTGAGGTCACCTACACGAGTCCTCTGGGGTTGCCTGGCCCCATATCACAGGATGGACGAACCTAAACTAACCTAACCCTATGGCCCATCCTATGTCTCCTGAGGAGGAAGATTGGACTAACGGAATATGTCTTCTGATCTGAATCTTAATCACTCGCTTGACATCCTAAAGAGTTCCATGGTGAACCTGCGAGGCTGAATACATTGAGGCTCTCGTGCCGATATGTGGGATTACAAACGAGGAAATTTCCAAAGGTGAAGAGCATATCACGAAAAGATTTCTAAGAAACTACAAAGGAACATATTTATAATAAGACATCAGAGTAGAACCCGTGCACGTGGGTGTTTCCACACTGGCTCAATGCATATTGGCACAGCAAGTCGGGAAATAAAAAAAAAAAAACAAAGGCATCATTAGGAGCAACCAAACAAAGAGGAAAATGAACACGACAGAAGGATGTTCCCAAATCCTAACCAAGCTAAGATAAACTATGAGATCCTGACAGGAGCGCGCCTCCCGTACCATAATGTGAAGTGAACGAAAGTTATTCACCATCAGACACTCTTGAATATTTTCTAGAAATCCGTCAGTCAGTTCCTTCACTTCAAAATAAACTGCTAATATAAAATAAGAACATATCAGCAGTAGCAAACTCCGAGGGTGATATTTTATTTTTCTTACAGATGTCTGTGTGATGTTCTGTACTTTGCATCGTATGTACTAGGGTGGGTGAACCTAACTAACTTAACGCTCTAGAACCCATCGTTTGCCTTTAGGGGAACATGTAATAGCCAAAAAAAGCGAAGTTCCCAAAACATGAAATATCTGTCATGCGATCAGCAAGCAGGGAAAAACGACAAAACAAAAAAATTCAATGGGAGAATAAAAAATGAAAGAAAGCAACGCTAGCTCGAGAAGCAGCAATATGTTTCAAATGCCTTTAACTGAAGCAGACATCACATGCAGATAAATAGCACCAAAATACCATAGTCAATTACAAAGGACGCGTCTAACGCTGAAACAGGCAATTTGCTCGAACCCAGATGGCTGGACGTTCTACAGTACCTCCTCCATCAGCTCACGAGTGATCCTTTGCATCAATTTGCAGAAGCAGGGAGAAAAAACTTCGCAGAAACGGGATATCATCTGCGCTGACGATGGAACATAACGGTAGGATATTGGTGGAATGACAGCCTCTTTGTCAGAAACTTTTAGACCGTTCCGAGAACGAACCGCAAAGAGAGATGATACGAGCAAAAAATTCCACTCTCAATCAATTCTTCGTTTCAACCTCAAGTCGTGTTTCAAAAGTGCAAAGTGTGGGTGCATTTTACGCAATCCCGTCTAACTCATTTTGATAACAGTATATTGCAGTGGTGCCGCTTTCTAGAGATGGGCTTTATGGTAGTTTCTTTGTCCAGCACCAAACAAATTTAATATATTACTGACTGTTCAATGTACTAACTCGAAGTATCTCGTAGTTCTTGTTCCTTTTCTAAAACTTTCAAATTCCTGACTGTCATCTCTTAATGTCGTGCATCTAATGGGGGAGACAGGGTCATTTTTATCCCGTTCAAAGTTCATGATTATCCACAATGTTTCAACGAATATTTTTGTTACCTACAGTTAATAAATTGAGTAAAATTTGACCAGCAACGTTCAAAAAATATTCTTTTAAGAGATGAATCAAACACCGTAGGTACTGCTGCGCATTGTACATTATATAAATGGTACTTGGAAACAACGCCACATTATATCAGAGACTTCATCGTATTAGATGGTGCGGTAGTCTTGGCCTCCCGAAAGACTACGCTGTAGGAATCGTATGACGAAGAGAGAAGGGACATGCAACGCGCCAAGAAAAGTAAGAAACCCAAACAGCAAGTTGGAAAGGAGGTGGAACACAAAATTTTGCCATTAAACAAAATAAGTGTAGTCGCGTGCGTATAAAAGAAATCTACCCCGAAAGCCTTGCTAAGGCCACGGTAACCTATATTATATGCCCCCCAACACAATACTAGGCCGACAGCTAAAATATCTAAAAGAATAAATGTGCCTAAAATTTGTTGAGGCCGCGATGTTACTTAGTAATTTAGCGACACCAGCTCTGCTGCTGTAGCAGTCGTGCAATGTGGTGACTTGTCGCTCGTTCCTTCGGCACAAATAAACATGAAATGATTATCGTAGTGAGTTGATGTGTTGATATAAGTAATGTAAAAGATCGAAGTTACGTGTGTTAAGTCCGACACGATTACGAGAGTGAAATGAATGTCTGAGCAATTCGGTATAAAGCACAGTTCCCTTACTATAGTAGTTATGTCAGTTCTGAGTGTATTGAAATCTTCAGAATTGTGACGTTAAAATTACGTCACGCCACTGTGGAAACACCAAATATTTCTCTCTGTAACAGTAGCGTGACGTAATTGTGACGTCACAGTCTGAAAATTCAAGGACTTGTTGCAAACACTCAAATCTGGCACAACTGTCTTCTGAAAATGAACTGTGGTGTAGAGTCAGTCAGTGAAGAGCGTGACTTGCAAGAAACATGTCGAGAAAGCGCCGAGTCCTCAGCACTACACCGGCCATGTTTCAGTCCTAAATCATGCAAAACTAAGAACAACGGAAGAAAGCGTAAGTACATGAGCTAGGCCTGTAAAGGACACTGTACTCCTGAAACTTGTCAGCAACTGTGGTACAAGGCTTCAATTTAATCCAGTAGTTCCCAGTATGTTTCAGGCTAACATTATTTGATTCCTAAGTGCACTGATTCACGCAATTTTTCTATACTACAGCATGATTTTTTTTAAAGCGTAACAAAGAAGCAACACAGAAACAAATCACAAAGTGCCCCCCCCCCCCCCCCCAACGGAGATGACACCACCCACTTCTGGAACCATGAGTACGGAGGACGTTGCGTTTAGCCACTAGCACGCAGGCGCGGGTCGGGAGACTAGCGAGTCGGGGTAGCATGAAATGGCATCAGTTTTGTCACGAAATAGAGACTAATTGTTAACGCTTCACGCTTTTTCATGAACAGTCCATGGAAGGTAAGACATAAAAAGCTCCTAAATTCCATTATTTACACGATAGCGATTCTAAGCATTTTACCTTTTTCTCGTAACTTCGTCTGCCTTTCTCCTACAAATAGCAAGCACTCTCTATAACATTTCAAGTTTGAAACAATACTACTAAAAGTGACTTATCATAGTGAAAAGTTCAAGCATCTCTTTTTTTTATTAGAATGGCCATCGAAGCGTAGTAAGTCATGAGACTCATAAAACCCATACCTGAGATGGTTCTGCATTTCTCCTTACATAGCGTCAGATGCCGCAAAACGTTGTGACGAAACTGCATATCACAGCGAGTATGACGGTTTTGATGTAGTATTTTGCTTTACGCCGAGTTTCGATGAAATGAAGACTTTTTTTATGTTTTAGTGCTCTGAAAAATTATTAGTTTCCAAGCTGTAATGATGTTACAGAGGGCTGATTTTACACTCTAATCAGCAATGTTTTAAGTTACCTACTTATAATATGAGCAGTGCTGCTAGGAGAGGTGAACAACTTTCCTGTGCAATAATTATTTACCTCATTTTTTATACTTTTGTACAGCGAGCCCGGGGAATTAACGAATTAACTTAGGTTTCTATCCGAACCCGTGACGTCATAGCTGCGAATGAGTGGGCGGGGCTTGTGACATTATCTGCTCGTGATTCATCTACTGTAACTTCTTACATACTTTAGCTACCGGTGCTGGTGTTTCAACGCTGGATCAACGAGAGATAAGTTAAGGTAGAAGAGGAGATACAGAACAAAGCATTGCTAGCAAGAATTAAATTTAACGCACAAACAGAAGGAAGGAAAGTATATAAGCATAAAAGAATATCCCGAAAGCCCAATTATGGCTACAGTAATCTATGGAGTACTTTTGTGTACGTGACTCCACGTAACATCGGATCAGCTAAGCAATCTGTAGCCTATGTCCTTCATTGTAAAAAAGAAAGGGCAAGTGAATATTAGAGGAATTTCCTGGTATTTCTGCTACAATCATTTCCCCACTAAGTACAGAATTTTTATTCCTGCCTTCAGACTAAGGATCATTTTTGTACGAAATTTACCAATTCACGGAAAAATAAGAACATTTCCGTTTGAAGTAAAAGTCAGTAATTTTACGGAACTTTCCTGACATTTGCATCAAGAATTTCCCCTGAAAATTACAGGAATATTTTGTACAGCATGCAACAGATTCCATGCTCCCTGAGACGACACGAGTTTCTGAACAAACCAGGAAATTTCAAGCAAGTTGTTCAGGAATTTTTGGCCGAAGAAAACGCCACAAGATCCTACAGCGCAGAAAAGCTGCCAGTCTCAGGGTGCGATTGGTCGCCCCGATTTCTTTTAACTGTCGCGCATTAAGACCTAATTGGTGCCATGTTCAAAGCAGGCGCAAGCGAGCCTATCGTACCCTGACTCGTAAGCAAAGTGTGATAAT
>LQNS02276620.1:1639778-1657580 GCA_001587735.2 Parhyale hawaiensis
TTCCCTAACCTTAGCTACTTTCCCTAACCTTAGCTACTTTCCCTAACCTTAGCTACTTTCCCTAACCTTAGCTACTTTCCCTAACCTTAGCTACTTTCCCTAACCTTAGCTACTTAACCTAACCTTAGATACTTAACCTTAGCTACTTAACCTAACCTTAGCTACTTAACCTGGCCTCAGCTACTTAACCTGGCCTCAGCTACTTAACCTGGCCTTAGCTACTTAACCTGGCCTCAGCTACTTAACCTGGCCTTAGCTACTTAACCTGGCCTTAGCTACTTAACCTGGCCTTAGCTACTTAACCTGGCCTTAGCTACTTAACCTGGCCTTAGCTACTTAACCTGGCCTTAGCTACTCAACCTAACCTTACCCAACCTTACCTAACCTGACCCAAAAAAACCTATAAGGAAAGGTTTTCCATTTCATTGTGCGAGTGGGGTTATGTTCTCCCCTAGAAACACAATGAGAACTTCAAAGTCAACTATCTCGAAAACTAACATTACTGACGGAAACGTTATTCATGAAAACAGTCTTAAAATGCCTTCTTTGACCTAGATATGCCAACAAAAATACTAAAGGCGAGTTTGGTGCACTTGTAAAATAATACCTTCTCGAACGTTCTGTACTTGACGACAACATTTTATTGTATTATGCAGCTCAAGTAGCTAGCCAGTCATGAGCGGGAGATTGAATGAACTAAAACGAAAAAATGCGGTGATATTTTTAAGAAAACAACCTACGAAGGCTTAATGGCCCATGCTCTAATACTTCAACTCGTCGATGTGATGTAGATTTGCTACATGCGGTCACGGCTAAGTTTTATTTTAGTCCTATTGAGTCCTCCCGTTACATTCGTTTTTGCTTCCTGATGCAGGAGGTAGTGGGCGGGGCTAAGATATGGGCAGAACAAAATCTCAGAAGAGCGTATAGAATTGGCAACGCTGTAGAAGAATTTGACCACGCCTTAACTGCCTTAATAAAATGGACTGAGTATAATACGCCTTAACTGCTTTAATAAAATGGGCTGAGTATAATACGCCTTAACTGCCTTAATAAAGTGGACTGAGTTTAATACGCCTTAACTGCCTTAATAAAATGGATTGAGTATAATACAGACAGTACACCAGAATACTGCGATCTGGACACCGTTCGGTTGCCGCTATGGCACATTCCTCAAGGTATGGTTCGCCATTTCCGGATTACCAGATAGACGAGTTCTGCCTGCGCCTGCAGGACAGTCGGGTGGTGGTGGCAGCGCCGCTATTTGTATGCCGACACGGCGGCTCTCACAGCGCGTTCGTTGTCGAAGTTACCCGATATGCGAGCCTCAGGAAGGCTCCGGCTACACTACCAACCCTCTCCAGCAGTGCTCAGCACCTCAGGGAAATTATATACTTCTTTTGTTTGGGCCGCAAACATCGCGACTGCGGGGACAGTAGCAGGCGGGAAAGTTGTGCAGTTGAGGTCTGCAAGTCCAGGGTAAATTTCTTCTCAGCAGGGGCAGACTAGAGGGTGGCTACTTGGGCTGAAACTTTCTGAAAAGTCCTAAATCTGAATTTTGCATTTGAAGGGAATAGTTATTAACATCGTTGAGTAGTTTTGTTTCATTAAAGCATAGAAATTGACAAGTGCAATCCAGGTTTTTTTTTTGTCTGCTAGAAGGTGGTAGGATTTTGTGAAAGTCGAAATGCCGTGTAATTATTCTACGACAAACCATTTTTTTGCATATACTAAAAATATCTTGTACTAACCTGGGTTAAGCCTCCCTACAGATCTTCAATATAAAATCTACCCCTGCTTCTTGGTACAATAAAGAGCTTTCAACTGCGACCATCAAAACAAAGTAAATATGCAGTATGTGGGCTTGTATCTTAACAGCTCCTAGTGTTTTTCATTCGCTTGGTTGGTCCCTTTGACCCAATTTCAGTTTTGCTAAGGAGAATATGCCTTGTTCACCGGTCAAGGCGCCGCTGCTCTGTCCAGTTTTAAATCTAAGAATTGAAGACATCTATAGCACTCCTTAACCCTTTCTCTGATAGCGTGACTCCGTACAATATTTTAAATGATACTGTTCCCTATAAAAGGTAGATTAATTCATGAAAGCAAGGGTTTGTCGTCTTGTAGATGCTGATATTCATTCCTTGCCCCAGCAATTCCTCAGAGCTTATGATGCCGGAAATGAGTGGAGGATCAGCGAAGGAAAGGGAGAGATATTCCCTAGGACAGAGTAACGAAGGAGAGTGGAGGAAAGGAAGGTTTCGTTCAAGTAGTTCATCATCATCATCATCTCAAATGAAGACTTGACTTCGTAATCGAAGAAAGACGACTAAGGAAAGTGGATAAAATATAATAATAATGATAATAATAATAACGACAACAACAACAACAAAGAAGCTGCTTCTCGACGGAGCAAACCTCCGCTCGAGAAACGCAATGCTGAAAGGAAGAATGGTACTCTGACAAACAAATGGGCTAAGAGATCATAACCCAAAGTTCATCATCCGCTCCTCGTGACATTAAGAGTTCCAGTAAATGTCGTGAAGATCCGTCCATAACTTTTTGAGTTATGTTGCTGACTGACAAAACGCATAACATAATTTCGTTGGCATAGGTAGCAAAGAGAACGGAATCCGCTTAACTAAGTGAAGCACTGCATATGGGCATTCAGGTAAAGACTAGTAATGTACACCATCTAAAGCAGTAAGGAAACCGGCGATTTACATTCAGAGGAGATGCATTTCATTTTCCCAGCTGAAGAAAAAGCGCCAAGATGTACCTAGCAGCATCTCGGACGTGTTCGATCAAGGAACTATTTCTTGTTAAATTAACGTTCAAATCGAGAACTACCGTATCATAACTTTGCTGAACAAATAATTGCTATCGATAAAGTAAGGTCGAAGAAATTAGGAGATTTGCCTGAACGATGAATTTCGAAAATGTTTCTAGGCAATATTATTTTTTATATTAAGCAAGAGATGTCGATGAAATAACAGATACTGGGATCTGTTGAGCTCGATATCGACACTTAACCCTTTCACAACCAACTTATTTTTTTCAATGAATTTGAAACTGATAGCATGTGGTATACTTATTTATAAGTCTAGGGTTGCTTGAAAAAATCGATTAATAATTTCCACGTCCATAGGCTAGCTTATAGGTGCTGGGATATAGATCATTGTCTCATTGGTAGTTTATAATGGTATTGTACAATGTACATCCCACTGGGATATTTTAAAAAGTTGTGGGACGCATCCGCCCAACGGTGGTGAAAGGGTTAGGGGAAGTAAAGGACTAAATTATGTGCTGTTGCCTTGGTGTTCTTCAGAGAGCTGTAGGATTGGTCATGCTCCTCACAGGGATAGGTCAGTGAAGTAGTTCGCCCCTGCATGGTGATTTGAAGTAATGTCCAAGCGGACACAATAGATTACCTTAGTTGGGGTCCTCGGGGGCAGCAGTTATGTCTCTGCTCTTCTAATTCGTAGCGATAATTATAGTCTCTAGAATATTTTTCTTCATCTTTTCATGTTACTAATCCCGCGCGTAGAGTAGTTTCAGGTGTGGGTTCATCATCTGAGTACATCCTTCATAGTTCTCTCCCCGTTCAAAAATACTGTAGCTGCTAATCATATACAACTTAACTGAGCAACAGGTATAACAATAACATGTATTGTTCCTTACCTGCAGGGAGATCCAGCGAGCCCCTCGGCTTGTTGCCCTGCCAGTTCGACGGCTGCTGGTCTCCGTACCTCGCCTCTCGGTTCTGTAAGTTTCTCTTCTTGTGTCTTCTTTTTATCAAGTTAAAATTGCTCCACGACTAAGATATTCTATCGATACTCTTGCTTTCCATACCATGCCCCTTTAACCGCATTTGAAAATTCGCTGGAGCTCTAATAGTTGTCAGTAACCTATTTATTTGCCAGATATACTTTTAGTAGCTACATCAAAGTAATGCATTTTTTTTAGTGCTGTTGATATTCATATTATTTCTCGAGAGGGGATTTCAAAACGCACTGAAGCCCAACTGCTCATTCAAGATCCTTGCATTAGAGAGTTAACCCTTATACGGGCCAGTCTGCGCTTCTTCGCTTCGAGAGGCCGTCACGGTAGCAGCGTACTTACGTTTCAGATCTATACACCTTGTGTCGCTCGTTCGAGTCCAACCCAGGCACGCGAGCTCTTTGCAGATCTAGTTGTGATGACTGGGCAGTTGTGTGCATGTACTGCGCCGTGACGGATCTTGCCTTCCTCAGAGATGAGGGGGGTGGGTCGCAGGTTATTTGAACCTTCCGTCAAATTGGCGTCATAGTTCTTGTTGACCCGTGGTCGACTGCAGCCGCACTTACAGCTCTGGGGCCAGTGGGCCTATATCCGCAGCACAAACCAGTGCATGTGGATTTCCCAGTCGAGGGTGCGGTCTAAGTTTACTTTACCCTAAAAGGCATTTTGCACCGTATAGCTATTCTCTAAGACAGAGGTTCCCAACCGGGCGTGTTCGCACCCCTTGGGGATGAGAGATGACCTTCCAGGGGGTGCGAAACTTCCATAAACATGTTGGATAGTTTGATACATAAAGTTTGACTCAAACTTGTTGTAAACTTCATTCTTTATCTGTCATCAGCTGAGTTATTATTTTTCCTGGGGTGTGAGAATAAACTTAGTTTTCCAGGTGTGCCAGGCTGAAATGTTGGGGACACCTCTAGTGGAGGGGACACGGCGCATTGAGCAAGAGTGCGGGAAACTCTACTAAAGGAAATTTGAGATGCGATAGATAAAGGAAACTTGTGTATGGACCGAGATTACGCAAAAAGGAAGAAATTGACGCTGAAATGAAAGGAATAGAGCCATAATTGAGCAATTGGCAGCCGTTGCAATCAATATAAAGGGCAGGGGTTCTCAACAATGGGTAACTTGCACTTCCTGGGGTTACCAGATGATTTTCCAGAGTATGAGAAATCTTAAATAAAAATAAGGTTGGACATTTAAATTTCATCGCATATTTTGTGTGAATTTTATTCTTTATCATTAGATGAGTAATTTCTGTAAGAGGTGCGAGAACATCGCAAAAGTTTTCTAGGGGGCTAGGCTTAGAAAAGGTTTTAAGATGAACAAACTGCTATGGCAAAATAACATAGCTTCTTATATTATGGGTGAAACTTCTGAAAGCGTTTTATTGCCGAAATCAACCGTCTCAAGCGGACTTGGCTTACGTTTAGCACTTACAACACGATTCAGAGTGGCGAAACCAACACTTCTGTCTATAGTCCTTGACGAGTCCAGTCGAACTGATCGACTTTGACCAGCCAGTCAGCGAGGCCATCGGACGCAGAGTGCGATAAGAACTCGCTATGTATCGCTAGCGTCGGGGGCACATATATGTTTCTACTGCCAACTAGTTGCTCGGATGAGCAGCTCGCGGGCCGTTTCGATATATTCGTACTTAAAATCGGTAGCATAGATACCGTGGCCGAAATGACGACCGAGTCTCGCATCCTTGCATCAAGTTGTTTGTTTAAATGCCCAGTGTGTCCCCTGCATAATGCGACGTTGCCTCTGTGCGATCAACCGATAATGTTTCCCACCCATTGCTGCTGGTCCGAGAGCTGCATCTTTATCAGGATAAATATGAAAGCTAAGATAAAATTGGCTGACTTTTGGTTTTGTTGTAACGCTGACGTAGCTAACATTTCGTAGAGATTGCGCTAAGAAATTCTGATTTTGGTTTTTGATTGAATGATGAACGAGAAGTGCATGATGCAATCAGTATGCACTTTCTATGGTATATGTTTGTTACTGTCAATATAGTTGTGTTTTACCGTCAATTCAGCACTAAAAATTTACCACGATCAAACACTTCTAACCCCATCGGGAATAGTCAATAGCAATAACTAGAGTCCGGATTTATTGCGCTAAAATATTGCAGTTATAGGCCCCTAAAATTGCTCTTATTGCACAATTGCACCTAAGCAATAGGGGTAGAAGAAATAGGAAACGACAAATGCAGAAAAAAAGAAGGGACCACAAAAGGTCGGATAGCAAACGGGAATAGCATGTCAGTGGATTAACTAAAGCTTATATCAGTTCCAAATACAAATTGTTAGCTTACATTGCGCTCATGCTAAGTGACAAATCTTCCCAATGGCGAGCATGATACTCGCGTATAGCCCGCTTTTCCTGTTCCTATGATGTATCCTCCGAACGAAAACAGATACAAAAATTAAATAGTTAGGTTTTGAGATTTTGCAACTCAATTATATTCTAACCACAACAAAAACATTGAACAATAAATTATAAGAGAATCAGTTGTCATAGCGTATGAAGTCTTGTGACACGTGGCATTTACTATAAATGATAATTATAGTTACGAATAATTACCAATTATCAATGACAATAATAACAAAAGTCATAAGTCACGTGAGTTCATACTACAATGTAAGCTATAACTGAAATATTTTATGTTATCTAAGGGCGAGTTTACAAGTCCCTCATCGTAACGCGTTCAACCACGAAAATGAACACTAGCTGTGCGTCAACTTTTTCTGTCTCTGTCCACACGTAGAAAGTCTTTCATTCAAATGAACGATGCCACGAGTTCAGTTATGATATCGTTCCTTTACATTTTCGTTTATTTTTCGCGTCGGTTTGAAATCACATTCGTATCCCATAATCTTACAGCTGATTTCGATGCGAACAGCCTATTTCTAATAGAATTACAGCCTGATCAGCCGAGAAAAGAGAAATCAGCGCAGAGCATCAATTGGGCTTCCAAAATCAAAGATGGCGTGCGTGTTCTGACAACATTTTCAGGTTTTCTAGTTTTCTTGTCTTAACGAGAGCACAAAGTGACGATTAAAGTGACGATAAAAAAGAAAAAAAATTTGTCGACTTGTCCATCTGTGAACGCTGCAGAGGATAAATTATTATTTGTAGGTTCTGTTTACTGAACTTGAATGACGTAGCGCATTAAAAAAAAAAAAAAGACATGCTCATCCCTCAGTCTCCAGCGTTTGCAGCAGCTGCTTCTATCAAATCAACGCACTGCGTCCATCAGTTTGACTGAACGCGTTACGACGAGGGATGTGTGAACACGGCTTATATACTGTACTGCATTTATAACTCTCACTTATAGCTTTTATTGCACTAACACCGTAAACTGCAATAGATCCTGACTCTAGTAATAACAATGTATGGTCGAAAACTGGTGATAAATTTATCGTAGATTGAGCGGCAATCGACGCATCGCTGAATCCAAAATTCCTGTAAGGCAGCAGCTCACAATTGGCGCCATCTCAATTTGTGCTGCTGCAAAATCAAGGGATTTTATTTACCTGGACGCGCTGCTTCTATGGAACCTCCACTTGATGGAGAAATGAAACTTCCTTCTTTCTTTTTCCTTACAAGCCGGAAAAAGTTGGCAATAAAGTATTCTGGCCACTGGTGCCTATTTTGCTTTACCTTGACACAATTATTTGGAATTAACTAAATTAATTGATCGTTACAGCTAAATAAAAAGTTAATTTAATCCGTGCCATGGGAACAGCTGCATGTTTCTGTTCGCAAGTTTTAAACGTTGAGGTTGTCTCATTAACTAGATCACATGCTGGTTCATCCCATTTCTCGATAATATTATTACTATTTCACTCTCATGATACGAATAACACTATTTCTGTCAAATAGTAGTAATGTATTCGCTTCTCTCAATGTTATTTTGCCCGTTCATTATAATGTAATAAATGACGTCAAAGCGTTGCAAATATCAGTGCAGTCTTTTTCCATCACTCGCCTAAAGCACAAAGCTTTACCATAATAAAGCACTACACACGGCGTATATTGCACGCGTCGCACTGTAACTTGGTGCAAAATTAGAACGTCGTTCCAGCGTTCATAATTAGTTCGATGCATGGCACTTTTGATGTCACTTTGTTGCTGATTTCATTCTATCCAAATAGAATCGTTTTAGTTTTTCCCAAAGTAACCGAAATAACTACAGACGAGACCAACAGATGACGACTATCTACTCTCGATATCGAGAGTCTTTCAAGCTCGCTCAGTCATGTTTCTTTCATAAATGAAATATTTTTGAAAGTCGTGCCCCGCATCTACACTGCCGCTACTTCGAGACGACGTTGTTGTAGACTTCCGAGCGCCGTTTCTTTCTCTGAAAAACTCAGTGTTATCACCAGCACAACCAGTGACTTTTGCAGGTTTCATGAAGTTATGATAGAAATACACGGCATCTTCGATTCGCTCAATCCATCCGTTATCAGATACATAAGCCGATCTGCTAAGCTGTAACTCTTGTCGGAACCTCAGCCGAGTTCTTGCGATATATCACTTTCTTTGAGTTTCAGGCGGAAAGTTTGTAAGCCTTTGACGCTTGAGACGTTTTCAAACGCAATCCTAAGACTAAAGATAATGTTAGCACTTTATTGGAAATTAACACGAGTAATCACAATATGTTTCTTGACTACAATTGAACAATTCGCAAACACGCAACTCTCAGCATAACACAACCTGTGCGACAACAGTCGAAGACGTTAGGATACACTGAACAGCTGCTGCTCGCTGACGAGCGGACCCACGAGTGGAGCTCACACTGTGCCCACTAGACCACACATTGAGTTTCCTTACACAGAGCTCTACGACCAGTAATAAACACCAGCGAAGAGAGCATGCTGGTCTCCAGAGCTGCTTCTTGCTTTCCGATTCGCCACCGACCCCATGAGCGTTGGTCCAGTATGAGAACGCCCTCGTCCAAAGGTTTCCCTCACGGGCGTGAGATGGGCTATTAGTTAGGTTCGTCCTCCTATCCTATGTTCTGAGGAGCAGCCATGGTAGGTATAACTACCTAAGTGCGTACGGTAGTTATACCATGGGGAGCAGCTACACGTTAGCCATAGCTAGGCCTTACGGATGTCTTCCTTTCGCACCCACCTTGCGTCCTTCCACTTCGTGCACCCTCTGATGATGCTCTGTTTTTTGTCTTCTTTTCTGACTTGCTCTTCCCGATACGTGTTGATTTTTTAGCGGAAACATCCTTGTGTAAGGGTTCCTCGATTCTGTCTACGTATTTCACGTCGAGTCGCTTCCTTTTCCTCTTTTGAAGCACCACAGTTGTGTCTATACGGAAGCTTAAACAACTGATTCACTCACCCAGTGTCACGTACATAGCTTCAACGGTTGGTTATCCAAGCGAACCTACTGTTCACCCATTCTTATTCCTCTTTGATAGTCACTGCAGCGGGAAATAAGACTTTAACCTCGAAGCGTAATAATAAGAGCAAGGTGAAGGGCAGCAGAAGTTTCAGTTCCCGCGGCCGTGTTGTATCGAGTTAGTTCAAAATAAAACACCGGCTTAGTTGAACATCAGTGGCAGTGGCTGCTTCCATTTCCTGCCCTTAATAGAATACAAATATTTCTGCGCCGTCTCTTGAGACGTCATCGAGTCATACTAGCAAATTGATGGCGGAGAAATTTTCTGGCAGTTGAGCAAATTTGCCGCGAGTGCAGGAAAGAGCAACTCGAGCAACACTGACTGCTGTTGTCTTCTTGACGAGATGCGATCGACTGTTGTTTTTATTTTGAACAATGTAAATACTAAGCATAGCAAGCTGCTTCAATAATATCCTCTACAAAATGGTAGCTCGAAACTCTAAGAAATTCATAAAATTTATTGAACAGGCAAGAAAAGGAGAAGAAGAAGAAATGCAGTGGCGGAATTCCAAATTTTCTAAGTTTTTCAGAACAGCTATAGATTCGGTTAATGTATTATACCTTCTCAGAGGTCATAGAACTGGAAATAGTCGCTATGGTAGTTAAGCTATTTTATATGGTGCGGGAAGATTCGCCCTCAGAGGGTCGCCATGAATAACGTAAACCTTAGTTAGGCTTAGGGAATATTTTTTTTTCGTGCCCACTATTATTCCTTCCTTTGTACAATCTTACTATGTACTGGTCTTTTGAAAGTTTTCAAGTAGCAGTTCCCATGTAAATATTCTCTTTTTTTGTTTGGTGGAATACACAGGGCCTGTTCTTCCCTTTTTTTGGGATCATCACTTATTTGGATGAAAGGCAGTTTCCAAGTCTACCTGCAAGGACTCTCGTCTATACAAAATCCTCATAGTGTTCACACAACTCTACGACCTTATAGTGTAACGGGTACTATTGCAATTCAGTTTTTGAGCTTGAAATTTCAGCCCAGCAGTAAGTGCGTAATTGAGAAGAATATTGCGGTACATGAGTGGTTCTCATCATAAGACGTATGCTCCATAGAGAGGAGGACGGGATAGCAATTCGTATGCGATGTATATATAGTATGCATACATAAAATTACTCGTAAGAAGAAGCATAATTGCGTGTATACTAAGTAGTGTATAACATCAGGTGATTAGTACATGTAATTTACTTTTCGAATAATAAGAATCAGGCAGATACAGTTTACATCACCATATGAATGCATCAGGATTGTAAAAGTGATGAGCTGGTGCATGAAAAAAAAAAAAATTGGGAACTTACGCAGTGTAGACCAGACAGTAAACAATATAATGCGCACCGTATTTTGTAGGCTTGTGTTCGAGCCTATATCTAGGAGTCGCGTGCCTACCGACGCTGCAATTCTTCGACTGGTGTTGCGGTGGTGCTGGTCCTCCATGGCAGGGATAAGCCGGAGCGTGTTAAGCCTTCATGTATCCAGCCAGCGGTTTTCTTCGTCGCTGTTGCTAATGCATCTTCCGAATTCAATTGTTCTGATACAAGCAGCGTTGCTGTTGCGGTCGTAGTTGGAAGATCGACTCTCGTATCCCTGCAGAATTTGCCTGCTGACAAAATGGCTGCTTTTGGCATCTCAATTCTCCATGACGAATGCAGATTGCTGAATTTCTGAGAGCAACAGGATATCTCCACAAGGGACGTTGCAGGTAGTAGCTGGCGTCCTCACTTATACTCCTTTCCGTTGTTCCAGCCAATGCCCTCTGCTTCCGACCCAGCCAATTCTCTTTCCAACCATCCCAGGAAACTGTGAGCAAGGGAAGATTGGTTTTGAAGAGCAATTATATTCTTAGTTTGTCTGGCAACAGCGGGCGCAACTGTGGCTTCCATTTACACTTTAAACTTTTTTTTGTCTTGTTACGCATAGTAGCTAGACTCCTCTACTGTGCAAAATTTATACATTGATGTATAAAGCTTTATACGGGTATATGTATATAGTTATTGAGCCTCCATTTAACTGTGGTGTCCTTTGTGTCGAAAAAAAAGCAGTGTAACTTAAATTTTTTTAGCTAATGACACCGGACAGCTTAAATAGTAAATATATTGACGTTCAGAACTGAAGTGAAAAGTAACGTTGTTTTTGCCGTACACCCCAACTGGGAAATGTGTATCAATGCCCGCGAGGCCCATGGGTTTGCACTGCTGCAGTCGATCACAAGCTATCAGAGCTGTTGTGTCATAGACGGACGGCCCAGATGATATTTGTAACCCCCGACCGTCCTCATTGCTGCTTAAGTCAGTGCCCTCGCAATGGACTAGGAACGTCATCAGCGCAGACGATGCAATCCCTAGTACCGCGAGACACCTTCTTGTGAAGGAAGCACACGCTCCAAACTCGCAGGATTTGGAAGGTTGGAAGGGTAACCAAAGTATTCTAAATATTATATCGCACATAACTCGTAGCTCTCTTGTATATAGTAAAGTTGGTTCTTGTGTTAAATATTGCCCATCTACCCTATTGACTTCTTTATTATCATTATTCAAGCTATCGAAAACATTTGTGGGTAATAAGAGTTTTCAAGCTTGAATATCGATAACAAAAAAGTCAATAGGGTAAATGGGCAATTTTTAACGCAAGAACCATCTTCACTATGTATAAGAGAGCTATGAGTTATGTGCGATATAAAATTTAGAATACTTTGGTTACCCTTCCCACCTTCCAAATCCTGCGAGTTTGGAGCGCGTGCGATCATGAAGTGAGCCTTGATCGATACAGCGGGCGCCACTGCTGTTTCCTCCTGTGCACCCTAAGGTCATCAGAAGTATTAGTCACATTTTGTTATCTTGTGAAATGAATGTCATTACTTCGGTTATTTTGTAGGTATTCAAAAATTTTTGGGGTAATGTTCGCTATAGTACAGATTTTCTCATCAGCAATTAGTCGTCAGAATGTCTTCACTATTAGGAAAACAGTAAAGCCATTAGTACTATTTTCAAAATAGTAAAACACAGACTAGTGAAACGCTTAAATTTCACAAGCTCTTCTTAGCAGATCAGGGCTTTGCTCAGTGGAGTATCCTAGAAAGTATTGTCTGCTCGTCCAAGTACCGCAGTGTAGCTGCTCTCAAGGGTAAACTGAGGAAATGCTGGGTAGGATATCTAACCAGAAGCCGCATGTATTCAAGTCGCCGAGAGGTCAGGACTTCAGGACCGGTCTGGTGATAGCTATGTAGTTGTGACCTTTTAATGTCCCTCATGATTTCTTCTACTTAGAAGCTTGCATTAACATTATTGCACTGTAAGGTTTTTTTAAGTGAATTTTTATCTAGAATTCGCATGATCAAACTACGTTTGGCACCCAAAATAAGTTTTCTTGCAACTCGAAAGAAAATTTTTTCTGTTGTAATGCAACAGTTATTCAAAGCGATAGCCTTTTGAATATAGCGTACGTAGACTAACTGAACTTCGTAAGTCTGCATCCAACTTTGAGGGGCAAAGCGGCGCACCTATCGAGCTCGGCCGATGATAATGGTACCTATACATACTGTACACCTACCACTCGGCGTTAGCAGAGGCATCACCCAGTGTGCCATAAAAAAGATACTAGCACTAATAGCCAGTGAAACAGTTTTACAGTTTAGGCGATTTCTGTGTTTTGAAGTTCGTAGAGTAGATAATAAATTGGACAGGATACGCCGACTAAGAGACCCGATCTCTGAAAGTATTCAAAGCCCAGGCTTTGTTCAGCTTGTGTTAACGCCATGTTTTATTTTTGTGTTTAGTTAAATGTAGGAATTTTAACCAATAGAAAGTATTTTCCTTGCCAATGTCATGAACTCCACAAATTGAAATCCTCTCCGTTCAATGTTCTAATTATTTTGGTATCTATCATGCAAACTTATCGACAATCAGTTTTTTCTTTTCATTCCTATTGACTTAGGCATTGCTAGGGCTTCGGGACATTTGTGCTTTGCCTGCACTTTGGTTCCTTTAATTTGGTGCTTCTACTGATGATTTGTTCTGTTCTTTCTATTTTTCTCGACTTCCTGTTCCCGTCACCAGCGTTGACCCCGTCTAGGAACACCCTCATGCATAGGTTCCAAGTTTCTATCGACTTAATGCATGTTCCTTCTTCACCCCTCTCTCTCTCTTTTGAAACACCAGTGTAGTGGCTAAGAAGGCTTTAACTAACTTACAAAATACTTTAATGTTCAGTAAGAACCTAACTCAGTAAAAGCTGAGCCCGTTAATGGACGACTGCCTACAGTCTGTCGCACATGTCTAGGCTTCAGCGCCAGAGATCCTGGAGCAAGTTGCACCAGCAAATGCTCAGGGACTCGCCCCGTACTTCTGAAAAGATCTCGCGAGATGAGATTTAAAATTCGCCAGCAAAGTCGACGACGACGACGAGTTGCCAAAGAAATTTCCATGCGCCTCTTTGCGCTCGAGTATTGAGCTCAAAAGGAGCCTCAAGTTCTACCTCTCTTGAACTCGACTATGTGCAAATAAAGGAATCTTTAGGCCAATATTTGCATCAGAAGTTTCATCTACGGAGAGGTACGGCAGCACAGCTTGGCTGCATACCTGCGGCGTCATGTACAGTCACAAAGCGTGTAAAATTCACTTTAATTTAATCGGCAGCTACATACATTGTTGTAAGTGTATTTGCATACATATACAAGTACAGTGGTACTACGGTACACGCCCGCATTGGAATCAGCGAACTTAGTGCCTATACGTCTGCTTTTGATGAAAAAATACTCGGTATACTCTGGTATTTGGAATATAACTCGCGTACGTAGCAACAACGTCCAAATATGGCATAATAACATGGACTGTAACCATCAAACCATGGCGTACTATGGGATAAGCAATATTGCATATAAGTTCGGTGATCTGGGCCTGTTGAAGGATCGCACATCCTAACCGTAAAATTCACATGAACTGGTTCGTGCTGCTGATGTATCTCCAGTTCTCCACGAGGCCCCAGAGGAGTAAGCGGTTGCAGTCAACCACAGACGGTCTTGACTAAGCTATGGCGTCGTATGATGGAAGGCTCGTATACCGGATATATGGCAACTGAAACCTCTGACCGTCAACATTGCAAGCGAAGACAGTTGCCTCGCAGTGGATTTCGATGGTTGGAAACGCTAAAACTGCATTTCCAATTATTAGAGATTAGTATCCCTCACACGGAGGTGAACAGCAGACACCTATACATAGTGTGCAAGCACTGCACTTTATTATTCAACTACTCCCAGGTACCCTTTATAGAACACTACGACCCTTAATATTATCGCAGTATGATTACTGGAATGATAGGAACATGATATTCTCCTCAGTTGGTGGTTTTCAGACGCACCAAGCCACTGCAGTATTTTCTTCGCCTTTTACTTCTTTGATTTGGCTATGGTTGTAGAATTAAAAGTACCTCCTGCTTCCTTCCGCTGGCTACGGTTGTAGCATTACAGAAGTATAATGACTTGTGTATTAGGAGTACAATTTTAAAGTCCATTGGTGCGTTTCAGCTGCTCGCAGCCGCTGCGGTGTTTTGACCATTTGCTTCTCCCACTTGGTTACGGCTGTAGAATTAAAATCTAAGATCTGAAATGGCCCGTTTCTTTAAGACGTCCTGGAAATGGGGCCGTTAGGCTCACTACCGTGAATTTTATGTCTTCCTGGAGCGCTTGACCCCAGGCTTTACTTTGGGTAATTACATTTGCTATGGTAAAATCCTGGCTTTGTTGTTGCCACCGGAAATGACACGGCTGCTGTATGGATGTTCGACATCGCTTCTGGACGAGGCCGCTTCTCCCGTTAACTTTTTAATGCGGATTGCTTTGCTGTAGTTGGCATCACTTTCTGATGTTGAAGTGAGAAGCTTAACGCATAATAAACCTGAAATAATCTAGCTCTTGGCTTATTACGAGCAGCTTGGCGCGGCCACAGGACAGCAGTTTTATCATTAGCTCGTCCGGTCTCCGTGGATTTTATACCTATTCGCCAAATAAATGGAAAGTATCGTGGCGAATTCGCGAATTCTACGCTAAAAAGGTAAAAGTGAACTCCCATTATCTTGAATAAATAATTTATCTCTAGAATGTTAAGCACATGTAAAATGTAAATTATATCTCCCGCTAGGGATATGGAGAGCTTTCCAGGATTCGCATGCAATTTAAAAATTGGCCTTAGCTTCTAAATTCTTTGCACTTGTTAACATGGTGTGAAATTCTCAAAAAATTATTTGTTATTGGTAAAGTGAGCCAGAAGTGAACCCTTTATTAATGGTATGTGCCTAGCTAGGATCTCCTAGGAAACTAAATATTAAGAGCACTCTCAGAGCGCATATCTCCGCCAAGCAAGGCAACGGTTAGGAAAAATGCAAATTGGTTCTGAAACCATGATTTTCTTCCTATCAACGCCAAAATCTAATCATTTGTGCCTTTTGATAGTATTAACATATTCTGTAATTTCCTCGAAGATCCGTTAGAAATTTTTGAGTTATTCTGCTAACAAACATTATGACAAACATAGGTCAAACACATGAACGGACTAACCAATCCTCACCAAAATTGAATCATTTATGTTTTTTAACATTTATGAACAACTCCTGTAAATTTTATAAAGATCCATCAATAACTTTTTGAGTTATGGTGCGAACAAGCATAAAATCAAACACCGTGTACAAAAGACAAACGAACAATATTATCATCACAAAAATTTGGTCATTTAATCTTCGTATTATACCTAACAACTCATGAAAATTTCATGAGTCTCTCCATAACTTTTTGAGTTTTGGCAGACAAACGAACAGATGAACGAATTTTCACCAAAGGTAATCATCTGTTACTGTTTACATGCCTAACAATCCCTGTAAATTTTGTAAAGATCCGTTCATAACTTTTTAAGTAATCTTGGTGACAGACAAAGAGACAGACGGACAAAGAGATAGACAAACACGGCAGAAACATACCTCCTTGGCATAGGTTATCATGGGTCTTACCGAGGAAACGATAAACTAGCGCCGAACTATGAAATTTAATATTTGCTTGTGCTTTAATAAAAATTGCACAGCTGTTGGCTAGTTAAGGATTCCTTCAGCTCGTCCAGTTGTATTCGATAAGTTAATCCAAATAGCTTTAACTTATTCGATAGGATTAATGATATTGCTGAACTCTTAGCACTGTTAACCGTCATACTAATCGTGATCCGGAGCTACACTGTAAGATCGCACGCGCTACTTGATGCGGGGATGTGATGATCGTACGTTGTTCATGCTGCTGCATGTATGATACCGATTTTAAATTTATGTTGGGACGGATCGAGATGCGCATTGCTGTAAAAACTTATTGGTGCCACTACATACTCTTTCGCCAGGTTTTTTCAATACTTTAACCCTTGCTGTCTGAACTAAAAGGAATTCTTTGTAACATATTACTATTTGAAAGTGGACTTGGAGATCCGTGTGGCTGATGAAGGTTAATTTTTAAACTTGACTTGCTAAAATAGCTCAATTCGCCTAATGCTACTTTTTATCCTGCCTTTCAAATACTGAAGGCCGAGCCATTTAGTATCTCTTTAATTCCTGGACGTCGGGACCTGTTTTTGCGCCAGCTATGCATCACAGAGATCACAGTCTTCTTTATAAAAGCGAACTCTGCCTGCGCACATCCTCCACTATTGAAACATTACCTTTTTTCATTTTTGGCTGCCTCGGAAATATGATGACAATTTAATAGCTTAGTCTGGGGTTTTTGCTGGCGTTATGAAGACCAGTAAAGTGGCAAAAACTTGGTCCGATTTAATAACGGTGCTGCGGCTCTGAACTTGAGGGCAGAGTTCTCCAGTCTCTCTTAATAAACGGCAAGTTAAGTCTTTGAACGTGAGGGGATTGAGTCATGTTTTCGGCCTCACGGGGTCTTTGGGGCTGGTGTAGTACAGTTGTATAATATTCATAGCGTGTGTGGACTTGGCAATGTCTTCAGTCTTATGGGGTCTTTGGGGCTGGTGTAGTACAGCTGTATAATATTCATAGCGTGTGTGGACTTGGTAATGTCTTCGGTCTTACGGGGTCTTTGGGGCTGGTGTAGTACAGCTGTATAATATTCATAGCGTGTGTGGACTTGGTAATGTCTTCAGTTTTACGGGGCTTTGGGGCTGATGTAGTACAGCTGTATAATATTCATAATGTGTGTGGACTTGGTAATGTCTTCAGTCTTATAGGGTCTGTGGGGCTGTATAATATTCATAGCGTGTGTGGACTGGGGAATGTCTTCGGTCTTACGGGGTCTTTGGGGCTGGTGTAGTACAGTTGTTATAATATTCATAGCGTGTGTGGACTGGGACTGTCTTCAGTCTTACGGGGTCTTTGAGTCTGCTGCATGTAGTGCAGTTGTGCATAGCGTGCGTCGACTGCTTATAATATTTTCACTCTTACAGGTTCTTTGGAGCATGAGCTACAGTTCATTTTTTTCAGCAGTATCTAATCTAATACTAAGAATAACCTTCGTGTGTTTATATATTTATATGTTCGGTGTCACGCTCTTAACGAAATAGATAGGCGGAAATTAGCCCAGGTTGGAGGCTCTGGTGCTCCTC
>LQNS02276620.1:1761464-1771472 GCA_001587735.2 Parhyale hawaiensis
TTTTTTAGGCTTCCTACACAGCTTCTCACTCGCTTTGCATAGTAAAAATGCTCTATTTTTGTCAATTTAACTGGAAGCAAAATGGTTTTCCACTGCGCTGTGCCCATTTGAGACAGTTACTAATGATGATTTTCTCTTCTTTCTCTTACCTCAGTAGTGGGTAAAGCCGCGAGTCCTTCGTTTTTGAGGGTAGGTTCCCCTCGCCCCCCCCCCGGGTCATCGCGCCGCCCCTTCCGGTTTCCCAGGCCCCGCCCACTCCGGTTAGCGCCCCCCCTGACCCCCGCTAAACCGGTAGTGCATTGGCCGTTACAAACCGGAAGCTCGCGCGCGAGGGTAGCCGCGAGGGTAGGTTACCCTCAAAAACGAAGGACTCGCGGTTTTACCCACTACTTACCTCCCAACTTGCTGTGGCCATGCGCGTTGTCACAGCCAGTGGGGGGAACACCTCCGTCGCTTGGATTCTGCTCTTCTCTTGACACAGTATTTGTTTTTTTCCTTCCGAACGATCCTCTCTTAGGATCAGGGTAGTGCTGAGGTAAGCAGGCCTAAACTAGAACTATAATGATGACGAGAACCACACAAAAAATCTGCATAGTATTAAAAGAAGACAGTGAGATCAGGAGCAGTACTCTGAAAGTTGCTTATCAGTGCACAGACGAACACTTAAAATAGGGAGCGAACTGAATTGTTAAATATTTTAGCGTTTACCAGCAGATAATTTGCTGTCTGTAGCGCTGGCCTGTGTTATTTTACTGCAAAGGTTCTGTGTCCAATTGTACAGTATTCTTGCGGGAGAAAGCCTTTGTAGTGAGGCTGCATAATCGGACTAAAAATAGGGTTAAGGGTACGTGGTTGTTCCTATAGAAATTGCATAGGTTGCTGTAGCTTTAGTCATGCCATTGGGAGGCATTTACAGCCAGGTGTAGAGTGATTGCAAACCGCAGTGCAGGGGATTGCCCTGCTTCACTTATGTGATTCTGTGTGTCCGCGTCTGTTTCTTCGTTACTTGCAAGTGAGCAGAAACAACGTGGTCGTTTCCCGGGTGATGATGCATGTCTTAGGAGCTGTGCGTGTCCGAATAGACACTGTTTTCCGTGCCCGCTTTACTTCCAATTGATTGCAGCTTGGAGAATATCCGCTAGGATTGCACAGTTTTCAGGGTCTGTGTATCTGTTCTTCCGCACTCACGGCTGCCAAAGAATGACTTTTTCCCAAGCTTATGGGGTCTCTCAAAACTCCACATAAACAGACCTGCATTAAGAGCGACTCAAAAGCTGCGGGACTGCTGGCCAGTGAGAGGTTGAGGTGTATCGCTCCTGTAATTAGTCTCATGGACTACACTAAAAGAGCACGCGACAGCAGGCAAGCAGTACCACATATTATGTTTTATTCCCCAGCCAGTCCAATGAGGTGGGTCGTGGGCTGGGAGCTGCAGAGGTACGTCGGTTCCAGTTCACTCGATTTTGCCCTGCTCGTTTTTTTGACGGGCTCTTTCCGGGCGTTGTGATCTGCCCTACACGTGCATGTGTTCTTGTTTGAACGGAGCTCATATGTCTCCTTCCTTTTTCTCTCCACGGCGCACCCAGTAGCTATATAGAGGGAAGCATAGACTAGCGTACAATAATTAACGTCATAGATTACACCCACTTGGACCGTAATGATCTAATCCGAATAGTTTCAACTTGTGTGAAACTGCAAACTTGAGCTTCAGTTATGGCAGTCGTATGAGTTAGGCTGGAAACAACCCTCCAACTCAGACCTAATTTCTCTCGTCTGTTGCACGCAAACACATTTTTGCCACGAAGCCGCTTAGAGCTATTGCCTGACGGGTGCCCGCCAGCCCCTAGCGTTTGCTCGCACTGCGAACAGTTCGTTCATCAGCAGTTTAGGTCTGCTTGAGGTAATCTCTGTGCAGGCATTTGCATCAACAAGGGCGGCAATAAATCGCAGACACGCCTAATATTTTCCTTTGCTTTGTCGTCCCTCNGGCTGAATTTGGCTTACAATCTGCCAGTAGTGAGTAAAGCAACGAAATGCCTGCTCGTGACCTTTCACCCTCGCGACCTTGCGCGTGACCTTGACCTTCCGGTTTAGGACGGCCAATGCACTTCCGGTGTAGCGGGGGTCAGGGGGGGGCGAACCGAAAGTGGGCGGGGCCTGGGAAACCGGAAGCAGGCGGGGTCCAGAGGTCAAAGGTCACGAGCGGGTATCTCGCGGCTTTATACACTACTGACGGAGCTCATATTGCTTCTTCATTTTCCTCTCCACGGCGCACCCAGTAGCTATATAGAGGGAAGCATAGACTAGCGTATAATAATTAACGTCATAGATTACACCCACTTCGACCGTAATGATCTAATCCGAATAGTTTCAACTTGTGTGAAACTGCAAACTTGAGCTTCAGATATGGCAGTCGTACGAGCTAGGCTGGAAACAACCCTCCAACTCAGACCTAATTTCTCTCGTCTGTTGCACGCAAACACATTTTTGCCACGGAGCCGCTGAGTGCTATTCCCTTGCTGGTGCCCGCCAGCCCCTACCGTTTGCTCGCACTACGTACAGTTCCAAGTAGTCGTCAAATCCAGACGAACTCCATTAGAGACACGTCCGTAAACGTAGTTGTTCCCGCCGTTATTTAGCGTCTGTGCGGATTATAAAAGGAAACGAAACAGCTCCCTCGGAGCTTGCTTGATGCATGGAGTGGCCGCCGTGCGTATGGTGCCTGCAGATCCAAGTGGAGCTTGTTGTTCGGTCAGGCAGTCTAGTGCAAGCCTCGTGTACTAATAGGAATATTGTGTATTTGTAACAGCACTGACCTTATCCAACACGGGTTGTTGCATTTCGAACAACTTGAAGAATTGAACGAGATGGCAAGGAAAACGCAATTTTTTTTTTTTTTTTGCTGTGAAACACAAAGAAAATTATATTTCATGCGTATTAAGTAATTTGGCACGGCTGAGGCCGAGACTCATATACGCAGGTCTGAGTGAAGTTGACCTATTGTTTGAGTTGGGTTATTCTATTAACGTCCGAAGGGACCCTTCGGTATTCATGTAGATGGTATTATAAATGCAAAGTGTGTACTTTAGTTGAGACGCTTATAGGGCTTATCCCTTTGGTTGGGACACTCAGCGCTTATCCCTTTGGATGGGACACTCAGGGCTTAACCTTTCTACTGTTCAACTGGATCCCAAGGTCCAGTTCCAAATAGATCAGGTATGGGGCACTGGTGGGACCAAGTGGGTCATCTGCAGGGAAGTTGCCTAGGTCGCCGTCCTTTCTGGGTAGCTGCCCTCCTGAACATTATCTTAATGACACTATTGTACCACCCATAGGAACACAGACTACACCGTAGCACAAGGAACCATTCTAAACAAAATGCTTCTTTTAAATTGCGTGCGTTAGTTTTTAATGAGTTCGTCAATGTGCTTGATAGTTAGCTGAAACTGCAATGCAGAGTTATTAATAGCGAAGCAGGCTACCCTGCAGAGTGACGAGGGAACGATATCAAGTTCTTTTTACCTATTTACATCTAATGTACAAACTAACATAGCATTTAATCGAAGTTGTCACCAGCAGGGCATTGCCACTTGAAAAGAAGCTAAATGTTATGCTCTTATGTACAGACGAGCATGGTATACATGATCTACACAGCATATGCTGCTCCTTCTGTTCAGCCAGCGCTGTCATCCACATCACTTCCGGAACATGTAACAATTTGCAAAGCCGGCCGGCTTACGGCCTAGTTCAGAGATTTTTCGGTTTCACTGCCGGCAATATTATGAAACCACAATACACGTTTCTAATGCAGTATTTTATGCTCTTCCCAAATACATATTTGTTTTTTTTTTCGAGAAATGAAATGTGAAAATGTTATGGGCCTTTTAAAGATCGATATTTCATACGTATTTGTTAAGAAACTCAATTTTCATTTTTCCTCAGATTTAGAGTCAACATGGCTTGCAAAGAATATCCTAACCTAACCTAGCGCAACCTAACCTAGCCAAACGTTTACGTTTCAGATATGTCCTATGAAATATTAAACAATCCTATATATTTCTGAATGAATAGGTAATAACTTTCTTGTTTCTCCAAAAAAGCATAACAATTTCGGAAAGAGCGAAAAAAACATTAAAAAAGTATATTTTGGTTTTATAATTTTGCGGGCAGTCAAGCAGAAAAGACCCTGCATTCATACTAGCAAAGCTGGTATTCTAATGCCGGGCTCACACGGTAGTCTCGTGCCGCCGTTAGAGCCTGTCATGCAAACGATTATTTTGTTAAGTTCATTGGAAACAGCAGAAAAGTGATCTTCTTAATGATTTCTAATGCACACCAAAACTAAGGAGCTGTGCAAAACTGTGCTAGTGACGCTAGCTAATAGGCAGTTGAGGTGACTGCTAATAGTTAAGCGAATTTTTTGACTGACATTCAGTCTTGTTTACGAAGAAGCAACGAAACTTGTGAACATTTTGCACTACAAATTACTATGGTGTGAACCCGCCTTTAGCGATATATATAAACATAGCTAAAGCATTCAAGTCAAGTGACTTCTTCATGCTAGGTAAATAGCTGTTCTCTGGGTGTCGCTGTAAAACTAGGAGCTTTAGCTACACCTGCAATATGCATCATGGAAGACGACTTCCGGAATGAGCTCCGGAGCAGCCTGCGGTAATGCTGCCGAGGCATCTGTTCTCGTTGCTTTTACGATTTTCTGGCTGCACTCTGCGAAATTGTGCAAAATGTTTCGATTGTAACATTGTATATGTCGTTTAAGTTTTCTACCGTGTGACACTCGCTGCTCTGGATTTTGTTTGTCGTGTTCTGCTGCTCGTAGATAGTCGGTTGGAAGGCAAGTAATGATTTTATTGCGATTACTTTGGCAAAAAAATGAGTCTCCGCTGTAAGTTTTATTGAAATTTTTGTCCTAACATCTCTCAAGCACTTTCAGAAGCAATTATTTACTTAATCACAAATTAATGAGTAGCCATCTAAGACATTGGATAGTCTATAGATGATAAAAATCACTGTAGTTACCCAAGCTGTAGTATTTCTGTTATGAGAGCAATGTTTAAAATTTCCGAAAGTGACTGTAAAATCAGGAGTAAATTCTGACGGGCCCTCTTCCTGCCACAATATATTTGGGCCTCACTAACCCAAGGGTCCCGAGTGCCTTCTCTGCAGGGGATGTTGCAGCAAGCTGCAGTTCCTGCTGAGAAGGTGATTTTGAGAGGAGATGAACAGGCGGGTGCCATAGCTCGATACTCAGTCTTCCGAAGTCTGCTCCTCTCTCTCTTCCGTCAGGTAGTACCACCTGATGCTCTTTTCCTTTCTTTTCTCTTCTTCCACTTTTCGGCCAAAGCCCGTACTGGTGATGGCAGAGTCTGGGGCGCGTGGATAGCTGGCGGCTTTCGTAGCTTTCATTACTGTCGATTTGTTTTCTAATTTTTAACGATTTCCTTTGTTTATGGTGTATGTTTATTTATTGTTTTTTGCGTGCCTGATAGTTAGATTTCCGCACGTGGAGGAGAACCCTGGTCTTTGTGGTTCTGGGTCTCGCTCTTGCCGCATCTTATATACTAATGTTCGGGGTCTATATGATAATGTGGCTGAGCGCGCCTTAGCCTCTTCCAATTATGACCTGGTGCTATGTTTGGACACGCTCGTCTCAAGCCATCGCTATATTTTTGAGCTGATGATCCCGAACTGTAAAAAGCCAGTGCTGCGGTTGCGAGACTCGTGCTCCGGATTTAGGGGTTTGGCTGCTTATGTTCGAAAGGGTGTTGTTGTGTCTAGGCTGAGTGAATATGAGTGTCCATGTTGTGAACTGATGGTGCTTCGAGTCTGTGGCTCATTCAGGAACTTTTATTTGTTTTCAGCGTATCACAGCCCGTCGGCTGATGATAGGGTCTTTTGTCTGTCTCTTAGATGCAATGGCTAAAATTCAGTCGTCGGATAGGCGTTCTGCTTTTTTCTTTATGGGTGATTTTAACTGTCACTATTTGGAATGGTTAGGCTCTGGGAGGATCAATTGCCATGGCCATGCAGCCTTCGATTTGGCGAGTGCCTCTGGTTGTGAGCAGTTGGTTGAGGGTCCCACCCATTTGATGGGAAGTGTTTTTTTCTTGACCTACTGATGACTGATGTTCCTGATTTGGTTGGAGTGTCAGCGGTGTCTCCCATTGGTTCCTCGGACCATGGTGCCCTCTCTGCGACGCTGCAAGTTCGTCAGCGGGTCCCCAGAGTCACTGTTAAGCGTGAAATAATTTTGAAGTCCAGAGTGAATTGGGATGCCGTCTCTGGTTTCATCCCTGCGCTACCTTGGGGTGTTGTGAGAGAGTCTTTTGATCCTGGGTCTACTTTGGATCGGCTTTCCTCTGACATGGTGCACGCCTATGTTCCTTCCCGCTTCATAACGGGAACCAGGGCGATGAGCCCTGGTTTGATGATGCCTGTAGAAGGGCGCACCAGTTGAAGCGGGAGGCTTATGCCCGTTGGCGTACTAGCCGGTCTGCTATTGACTTTCAGCGTTTCAGGGAACAGCAGCGTCGGGCTGGTGCTACTTATGAAGAAGATGAAAGGGAGCTTAATTTGAGGTCCAGGGAGTTGTTAGCTTCGTCTGTTAGCGCACATAAGTGGTGGTCCACCTTGAAGAGTGCTGTGCTTGGTGTGAGCTCTTCTGTCCTCCCTTTAATTGGTGCTGGTGGTGATTTTGTTGCGGAGCCCACTGCCAAGGCGGACCTTTTGTTGCACTACTTTGATGGGAGGTAAAGCCGGGACCGGGTGCGTATTTCTTCAACGTGTGATCTCCAGCTGAGGTTCTCCGGGTTTGCTTTCAGATCTTCTGAAGTGCACCGCCTTCACCTGGACCCCATATGGGGTGCTGATCCATCGGGTATGCTTCCTCTCTTTCTTCGGAGGTTGGCTGTTGTGCTCGCAGCCCCGCTTGCTTCCGTGTTCCGTCAGATGTTACGGCTGGGCTCTTTTCCGGAGTGCTGGCATGTCGCCCATGTGACGCCTGTTCCGAAGAGCTTTGTTTCATCCCGAGCCTTCGACTATAGACCCATCTCGATTACGCCTGTTTTATCAAAAGTTTATGAGAGGTGTCGAAGTTGGGTTTTCTTGAGAAGCAGGGTGTCTTTCCCCAGCACAGTATGGTTTTCGTATAAGCTTGGGAACTTGTGATGCTCTGCTTCATATTTCTCATGTGTTGCAGCTGGCTCTTGATGGGGGCCATGAGGCAAGATTGGTACAGCTTGACTTCAGTGCTGCTTTTGAGAGTTCACTTTCGGCTGCTCCATAAGCTGAGATTGATGGGTATTGGTGGTTCAGTTCTCGCGGTAATTAGTCAGTTTTTATCTGACAAACGTCGATGTGTAGACTGTAGTTGCTGATGGGAAGAGAAGTGAGTTTTTGGACATGGTTTCTGGTGTTCCACTGGGTAGTATTCTGGGCCCTTTGTTATCTATTGTATATACAGCGGACATGTTTGATCTAGTTAATAATTTACTCGTTGGTTACGCTGGTGATGTTAAGTTGCTGGCTGTTTGCGATAAGCCTAGTGATAGGTTGGATCTTCAGAATCCATTCAGCATGATTTGGAAGTGATTGATTCTTGGTGTTCTAGGTGGGGGATGAGGCTAAATACGGACAAGACTAAGACCATGCTCGTGTCCAGGTCGCGTACAGTGAGACCTCCTTTCCTGTACTCATACTGGATGGCGTGTCACTTCCTGTGGTTGATGACTTGGTAATTTTGGTGCCAAATTTGATCCAAAGTTGACGTTTGAGCCCACATTCGTTCGGTTGCTCCACGTGCATCGTAGAAAATTGGTCTTATGAGGCGTACTTGGAGGGTTTTTGGCTCGGTAGAATTGACACGTCGCTGCTTTAATTGCTATGTCTTCCCTATTCTGGAGTACTGCTCTGTAGTCTGGGGTTCTGCTGCCGATTGTCATCTGTGTTTGCTTGACAAAGTGGTTCATCGATGTGCCTTGTGATCTGGCGCATCGTCGCAGAGTTGGTGGGTCTGCTTTTTGTATAAAATTTATAACTGTCCTAGTCATCCACTGTCGGATTTTCTTCCGGAGCCATTTGTTCGGGTGAAGTATACCCGGCGTACTATTGCTCTTCATGAGTTTGCCTTGGAACCGTTACGTTGCCGTACGGGCCAGTATTCTCGTTCGTTTTTTCCATCGTGTGTGGCCGCTTGAAATGGTCTTGATGGCTCTGTCTTTGCTGGTGCGGGTATTGGCAGCGTTAAACGATCTGGACACAGAGATATTCTGTGATCTCGGATCTTCTCTTCCTTTTTTTCTTCTTTTTTTTCTTCACTCGCTGGGCTGGTTGCGTGGGGGTTTGTCAACCTCATAGAGTTCTCCGTTCCCACCTCACCAGTCTGGTGTGGTTTAATAATAGTAATAATTATATTAATAATAATAATAATAATATGGTGGTTTGCTAAGTTTCCAACACGAAATTCTAATCTCGAGGATCATCCACGTTAATGAATGCCAAAATTCAGTTATCAAGAAGCTTCACTATAGTTCTGTTTGCATCTCAGACAAAATACTATTCATTTTTTTACTTTTCTTTACTCCGTAAGAGCCAGCAATATACAATATATAACGGCCCTTTCATGAGATGTTCCTACAGGAAATCAACTTTTTATTGCTCCTAACGCTATTAATTTTCCAGGAACAGCGATACAAGTCACAAAAGTGGGGCTGCGTGGGCTGCAGCTTCAGTTTGTGTCTCACCAGATGTCGCAGGGTATCGGGTGATCCGTTACGTGCTTTGTAGTGGCAAACAATACCGCGCAGTTCCCATTCATAACATCCGATATACAGAGAAGCTCTCTGCCGATGACGTACTCTTGATGAAAGGGCTGGTTCCGTTTTTTGTACGTGCGTTGTTGAAGTTTCTGTGAAAGTATGTTTTGCCGCCATGGACGATACACATGCACCTTAGTATTTTCAGTTCATTAATCTACAACTTTATTAATTGAATGATGAATTTGAATGTACACTCAGGGAACGTGTTGGTTTTATAACCGAAGTGTGCATGTTATTATAGGCAAATTATGCACATGTGGTTACTTCCACCGACTCTGTTTCTGCGAGTGGAGTTTTATTTAAAGAGTGGAAAGATACATAAAAAATAGAAAAAAAACTGGCGTGTAACTGGTTTACTGTTATGGTAAAAAGAGCTGAACGTTTGTATAGGCATAGATGAAAAACTCAACTATGAGATTTGTCATCGCCTAGAGACTGTGTGAAGGTTGTAATCTTTCTAACGTCTGTATTGTATACGCTAGACGTTGCTTTTAAACTAGAACAAGTTTTCCGTAGAAGTAGGTTTCGTATTTTCTTGTTTGTAATTAATTTTTGAGCGAAAAATGATATTCCAGAAAAGATTTTGAGTCCAAAAAATTATAGCTCAGCATTATAGCGCATGCGTGCAGCTCTACTACTAGGAAGACGTCAGTCAGGAAAAAACTGCGTAATTAGCAGCAGCCACAAGCTTACCCGCAGAAACTGATTTCTACAGAGCATGAAATAATCCTAAACTACTAGCTTGCAGCATTGTGGCAGTAGCATTGCTTAAGACGTCCTTTAATTAAAATGTACAGAGGGCAGCATATCCTGAAGCACACTTTTGGTAGGAACAGCACTGGTTTTAACGGCTAAAAATGTGTGACATAATAGAAAACGGTTAACTGGCAGATGAGCATTTCTCTGGAATACTAAAATTCCTCAAGGAATTGGCAGGTGAGCATTTCTCTGGAATACTGAAATTCCTTAACGAAGTTTCTTCGGTTGCACAACACTCGCGAGTTTCTGCACGCGTCTCTCAACACTGGCGACGATTTAGAGGACAGTCACTAATTGTGCGCAACTGCGGACCCTCTGCTAATGGCGGCTGACAGTTGCGACCAGGGCGTAATATAGTTATTACTCCCTTGCTGCGACTGTGCTGGCGGTTATTACTCCCTTGCTGCGACTGTGC
>LQNS02276620.1:1771806-1782629 GCA_001587735.2 Parhyale hawaiensis
CAGTCTACGGAAAACCGCACGCTCCTGGATATTGCGGTTTTCAGTTTTGGATATTGCGGTATTCCGTTTTGGATATTGCGGTTTTCCGTTTTGGATATTGCGGTTTTCCGTTTTGGATATTGCGGTTTTCCGTTTTGGATATTGCGATTTTCCGTTTTGGATATTGCGGTTTTCCGTTTTGGATATTGCGGTTTTCCGTAAGATTGACGGGCATGGCACCAGCAGTTGACAACTTCTCACTCGAGACTGCCGAGAAAGTTATAAGAAAAACGGGACTTTTGACAGCCAGCTCGCGAAAAGCCGATCTCTGACTTTGCCAGTTCTATAGCATGTCAAAATAGAAAGCCATGTTCATAGATTACCTTTATTATTAATGACGACTTTCACTGTGGCGTCGCAGGGGATTGTATAGGTTACCTTAACCATGAGCTCGGTCTTCGGAACGTCTGTATTTCGTGCCATTTTTCACATTTCCCCTTTCGTGCTCATGGTTGATCTTGCTTTCATCTGTTCTTCCTCTTCCTTCCGATCATCCTCCTTCCTCCCTTTAGATTACATTTTCGTTGTGAGTGGGAAAGCTTTAACTTGGAGTATAGAAAACAGCAAGAAATAATCTGTGCACAGGAGCTTCCAGATTTTGCCTAATGTCGGAGGAGCTGTTTGTAAGCGGTGCAAATCAAGTGTTGGAGTGTATGGGCCACACGCGGGCCCCACACCACCCCACATGGGCACGTAACCCGAGTAGTGTGTCTACGTAACGTGATCATTTAGGACGGTGAAGCGCGAATAGCGGACATCAACAGCAGTAGGACCTTAACTGCACTGGCGACTCCTGCGTAAGGAGTCGAGCTATCTTTTGCGGTTGGAGTGGGCTAAGTAAAAATTGTAATACCCGCACCAAAAGTCGAAAAATCGTGAAAGGTGGAAAATAATAATAATGATGATAATAGGTTGACTTTCGATTTGTTTTTATTAGATGCCGCACCACACTTTTCTACTGGAGCGCACTGAAAGTAGGGAGGTTGTGCACTGACCCATGTACGGTAATAGTTGCTTCAGTTTCCGTATGAACGTCGTTATTAATAATATAATGTGGCCAACTGGGTACACAGGCGCTAGTGAAATTTTAGCAGCTGCAAAATATTTCAACTGCTGCTCTTTCCTAAGTAAATCTCATTGCACTAGAACAAGGCATCACCGTCCTCTCACCTCTCCTCAGCAAAACAAAGTTCCTTTATCCGAAAGACCCTTCTGTAATTGCCGCTATAGTGCAGGACGCGGCGCATTTATTCTTTTGCATAGGACACCTCTGTTTCTCACACTGTGGCGTCCTCTCCTCACAAGCTCTGTTTATGCCTCTTTTATGGTCACGTTCGGGGTATTTTTGACCGCTGTTTGCAACAAGGAAGCGCTCTATTCATGGCTGCAGCTGCGCTCGTCACACCGTCACTACAGGTGTCGTATGTGTGTGTGTGTCTGTGCGCTTTGCAGAAAACTTGCGCTAACGCACACAAGGCTCCCTTGAGCTGCTCCAGTTGACATCAAAAGAGACAACTGAGTGTCTGTATAACAATGGACCTCCGAAATTCTCTAAACTGTCCTTCCTCGTATTTTCAGCTGCCCTTGATGCTTGCACCGTCCTTTGTAAACTGCCCATTACGGTAATCTTTATTTGTCCTTGATCCTGTCGAGGCTGTGTCCTCTATGCTATGACCACAAGTATTGCGTATATTAAGACCAAGAGAACTTAGTATTCGTACCAGCTTTAGTGTTAGAAAGTGACTGTTTTGGTTGTCGAAACATGAATCAAATTTTTTAGTTGAACTACGTTGCTCCTTCTGCGCATAGTTTATCTACAGCGTGATAGTTCTCATATTCATCAGAATTGTCTCATGGTAGGCACGAATTTTTTCACTGTAAGGGAGAGTTCACACGACAGTCATATCAACGCGTTCGCTCAACCACTCGCCCGAATGTCTTACTGTGCCCTAGAAGTAGAAGAAAAGTGCACAGTTTTTATAAATTTTATTCCACTTGAAATTTGAAGAGATTTTCGTGACTCGCCTAGTGATACTTTGAGAAAGAACAGATTTGACCGGTAACATTTTATACCTTTTAAGAAGTGCACAAAGTTGTGCTGACAATGACTCTGCGCTTTATTTGGATGAGTGAACGACTTGATTTGAATGACGTGTGAACTCGGCCTTATATGTGTTGCTGATGCAAGCAAAATAATTTATTGCTGCAAATTGAAGATCTTTCGGCACATCAACGCGCAGTATAATTTAGTGTAGGTGAGCTTTTCTGAAAAAAAAAACTCCACTCGCGCACAACACAGTCGTTCACACGGTTGGCGTCAGAAAAAAAAAAATCAGAATGGCTGAGGCTGTGTACCCCAGTGTTATTAATTAAAGGCTTTGAAGGCGACACACTTCGATTTTCTACCAATTATTTGCCAATTTTCTACAGCACGGCGTACTTGCGGGTAGATTGCTGCATCTCGTACCAGCGTCTGTTCTATGGAGTCTTCTCTCGACTGGGTGCAGATGGACAGAGATTTTCTACCATCAATGCTGCCCGGGCTCGCTTTTGCCTAAGTTACGGATACCTTCCAGTGAAAAGTGTCTGCATTCACAGCCCATTGAATGTGCTGTCAAGTGCTGAACGTGATAAGTTTCCTTACAGCACTGTCTTGGGGGCATAGAAGTCACCTAGATTAAGCTCCAGTGGCTCCCGGCCCTTTGGAGGTGGCAGGCTGAGAAGGCTCCCTCCATCACTGTAGTCTCTCGCTGGCTAATCTTTGGAAGATCGACAGCCTTCACTTTGTCTCCTCAGGCTCTTGGCAGGCCACGTCGGCTCTTGTCCAGCAATGACTGCAATGTCTCTTAGGTTGCCGTCGTTACGGAAATTGCATTCGTGCAGTGAATTATCTCAACTGTGTCGGTAATAGGTCGTGAAGCTTGGTGTTCCAAAATACGGAAATCCCGAGTGTGTAGAGATACGGCCAAGCGGTATTCATGCCGATGTCGTTGGCAAGACTTTGAATGAAGTCAAACCACTCAGAGAAAATATTTGTCGGCAATGCTATTAATTGTAGCCCATAGACGTTCCAGCTACGATTAAAATGGGCCGTATGATCCGGAATTGCATTTTTCGGAACGGATGTAAAAAGGATTTGTCTATTCCTGACATACTACAATACTTGATATAAACTCCGCACTGTTTCATTACGGGCTTGGTTGAATAGAATGCCATGTTGTTAAGTTGAAATTTCTTCATCTTATAATAGTAACTTCCAACGCTTGCAGATAACGGAACCTCTCTGCATTAGAACTATACGACCAGCCATCAACAATCAGGTGGCAGGATCTTGCAGAACAATTACTTTGTATGGTGAAGCGCAAGCGCTAACCACAGGCTACGCAGCTAACTGAGCAGCCATATCCACCAGGCAAGCTCACCAACCAATGAGCGGGCGCAGCTGCAACCTCCGACCGCTGAGTACTAATAAATTGAGGTAGCGTCTGCTGACGATAACATTTTCACTTTTACAAGCATTTATCTACTGATACCATCAACAACAGACGTCAAGGTCCTGCAGCTAAGCCTGAAAATGATCATGAGTTATGATTGAAACCCTTCGCCAAGCAACTCAACACCAGCACCGGATTACGGCAGCCGGAGTTTGGGCCAGCTACTGCACCCAACGGAACAAGAGACAATATTAGCCATGAGCGCTTTGGAGAAAACAAATGAAGAAATTTTCACTAAATGTGAAGTTCTATTCAATCAAACCTGTATAAAAGAAGGGTTGCTCCTTAAGTACCAAGGCAATGTTTTATTAGCAGACCTATCGTACCGTGGATAGCAACCTCCACTGCAGACCAGCTCTGTCGAGTTCCTGAAACATACAAGGATTTTTAGGACAGAACATGCGCAGAAACCTCAATGCTGGTTTAATTTGGAGATCCTTCTGAGGTGACCAAGAAAGCTGTTAGGGTCCCGGGTCTAAGTTTGAACCATGGGTATGATTTGGTTTGAGACTATCATCAAGTCACACGTCTTGAAAGCGTGATAAGTTAATCTGGATAACTTGAAGTTGTCCGGAGCTGTAATCTTGATGGTCCAATTGATTATCACATTAAATCGAGCTCCAAGCGTTAATCGGAAACTGACTGCTTATCCTATGGCTTCAAGCTTAATGGAAAAAACAACAAAAGGACTCTGCTGCAAATCACACAACAATCCATTACAAACTGAAACTAAAGCAAGTTGTGAGGAATCCAGTGATGACTAGGTACCACCGGTTCATACGTCAGTGGCGCGTTCAGTGTGGTGCGCACAAGGCATCTGCTGAATTTCTCGCTGTTAACTTGATGAACACATGCTTGGTGATCCAGTGTGGCAGTACCAACGTGCAGGGGCTCCAAGAATTTCTCAACATCCAACGTGTTGTTCTTTTCTTCCTCCTTCTGGATTTCTGGACCGCAGCTAACACTGAAGTTAGGAAGGCTTTAACTTGGAGAGTACAATACTGCTATTTCACACTGCCATAATACCGGACCTTTGCCATCGTTAATTAAAGACAAACACATCCATTTAAAATGGAATTCTTTTAACAACCATGTCAACTTTGCACGAAGAGACAAAGAAAAAAATCCAAACGAAATTTCTAGCTTGCTCCACTGTTTTCAGCTTTTAAAAACAGAAGTCGGAGGAAGTGCAGGTCTTCTTACTGGCCAATTAATTGCTTCCTGGAAATTGATGTTTATTTTGGTCGTGTGTGTCCGCGTGAGAGGGTAACTTCAGTTGGAAATTTTCCAGTTTCTTGACTTTCGTGCAGTGCTTTTTATGTCATGTTAGGGAAAGAGCCCAAATGCCGTGACTTTAAGCCAGAGCGTCCACTGACGAACCCTCACTAATTACACGAATTGCTGATACTGAACAAATTTTGTCTAAACTTACCAGTCAAACTGTTTACTATGTTATTAAAGGGGATCACGCACTCTAAGAGCAGAGAAAAAAAATCCGTTCCTTATAATATGAGATGTTGTGAAAAGGAGCCAATGACGGCCTTACCTCCCTCAGGTCACGGCTTTAGGAGTTGAATGGCATTACATATGTTTGAGGAGAGGGTCACGGGAATTGGGGGGGGGGGGTGACGTCTTGAGGTGCCTTTATCCTATATTAATCATGAGGATGCCCAGAGAAATTTAACCTAACCTGCGTGTCTTTTTAACTTCATGATACTCCAGTGAGAATGATAATTAAAACATTCCATGATCATTTTATTTCAATGAGTTTTTTTTTTGCGTTTTATATTTCGTCGTCATCGCTTGCGACAAGTGAATGTCAGAAGTTGGAGAATTTCGTAGAATTGCAGCGTGCATCGCTCGGTCGCTTGATAGCCTCAGCGACTACCGACTGTTTTGCGATTTAGTCATCTTGTCACTGGTAATTTCTTAGAGCTTTGCAGGGACTTTTTATACATTTTTTATTCCATGGTAGGTATCATACTTTTTCTTTACAGGGACCTATTTTGCTACTTTATCTTTATAAGGACCTGTCTTACACTGTTGTCTTTACGTGGACCTATATCGCACCCTATTGTCTTTACAGTAACTTATCGTACAGTCTTGTCTTTACAGAGACCTATCCTACACTTCGATTACCTCTCTCCCTACATTGGGCCTGGAGTCCCTGGAGACGCTGATCCTGGTCCACACCTTCACGCTCAAAACCTTCCCTTCGGTGTACTCCTTCAAGAGCATCAGGCGGGCCGAGCTGACCTACAGCTACCACTGCTGTGCCTTCCAGTTCCCCAAGATTCATGATCCTGAAGAACATCAACGTCAACAGGTTGGTGTTTAATTTAGATAAGATATGCGTGGCAGTGGACGGATCAGGTGGTCCATTTCCAGAGCGAAAAAAAAAAATGCCTATGTCACGATTCTTTCTGGACTTCTGCTATTCTAAAATCCGCTGCTGACGATAGTCTTTTGTTTTGTCTTCACTTCACAGCTTTACAATGCGTTAATGTATTCGCTTAAAAAGTAAAACATGCCCTTTTTTTCTTAGTTGCTATTCACAACATATTAGAAGAAATATCCTAAAATTTACTAGTGACGCCATACAGCAGCAAACTGACTCAACGGCTGCCATTTTAACAAATCTTTGCGGTTGTGTTTGCATGAACAAGACGATACATGCAGACGCTGTGAAGTAATAACACAGGACAAGAGACTATCGTGTGCAGCGGACTTTAAGCGCAAGACTTATTTGATATATCTTTACTAGTCATCAAATGGGCCGATGGAAACAATGTGAAATAAATTTTTACATTGTTGCTAGCATAATTGATATATTTTAGTTATATTTTATGTGTTTTAAATCATAATTGCTTATCTATGTTCTCATTTCAATTCACTCAATACAAAAACTACGTTCCATGATTAACGCTACCAAATTCAAAACAAATAATTCATTGGACATATAAGTACAATTAGTAAAAAATAGTCGATAAACTTCTGAAGGCGGTATTTCCCGGCCGCACTATCGTTGTTCACGACCACTTTGCGCTCACGTAAGCTTTTCTGCGCGCGCCACCACGAAAATAAACACTACCTAAGCTAACCTAGCCTAATCTAACCTAACCTTACCTAACCTAACTTCCTTACCAACTTTCTAACCTAACCTTACCTAACCAAACCAAACCAAACCAAACCAAACCAAACCCGCGTTAACTCAACCTAACCTTTCCAACCTTACCTAGCGTTACCTAACGGTACCTAACGTTACCTAACCTAACCTAACGTTACCTAACCTAACGTAGCCTAACTTAATCGGCGATACAGCGAGCAGCGCGGCGCGCCAACTTGAACGCCGCTCACACACACACGATCTGCGTACACAAACACGCACCCAAAGCGGTCGTGAACGACGATAGCGCTTCCTGGCCTTGAATGCCTTCTCCGAGGTGTCCCTTAGAACCGATTTAACATGACGATGTCCCAATATTTCCCTTTTAAGCCGTGCCCCCTTCTAAGCGAGAAAAGAAAGTATGGGGGTGTCAAGTCAGCAATATGGGGAGGCTATAGGAAAGCAATAGGGTGTGGGTCCTAACCAGGAAATCGTTGACAACGAAGGCGTCGTTGCTTTGCGTTTCGGTAGATTGATGGACGTCCACTGCGGAGTTTGTTTGCAACTTCTCGACCCTCCTTGAATGACTTTTGCCATCGAAGAACTTTTGATTTCGACAAGCAATCAATTAATTCCAAATGCTTGCAGAAGTAAAGAAAACGGTTCGGTGCCGGATTTCCCTAGTTTATGTCAAAATTTGATAGCTTGAAGTTGATCCACGGAACGATCCATCGCGCCGCGTTCCGTAACCTCAAAATGGATTTCATGGAAACGTTGCCGCACATCCTCACTCTCCTGTACATCGGAGGCTGCTGAGGCTCGACGCATGTGGGAGCTAATAGCCCCTCCTCTACCTAGCCCAGCAGGTTAAATCGCGCTGCTGTGTATCCTCGCACCAGGAAAAAATTCGGCCGCATTTCTTATGAAACTCATCTTGTAGGTTTCGTAAATGGGACAGAATATAAACGGCTAATTATAGGCTTAATTGACTACCTTGAACTGCTGGGTAGGTGTTGCCTAATCTTGCTTAATATTCCCTCCCAAAAGGAAGAAATTCGTCGCTACACTGAGCAGTATTGTCGCGAAGAGGAGTCTCCAGCCTCACCAGACCCGACCCACTCCCTCCTTGCGGGTCAGCGGCTCTTCATTGGTGCACAGAGTGAAACGAAGCCGGTGTCGTCTGGCGATTGGCAAGATGGCAGCGGTCTCGGGCTCACGACTCGTGATTCTTGGTATATTGGTGGTGGTGGTGGCAACCGTGAAAATATAATTTCTCGAGGAATGTGGCATACTGATGGCGATGAAAGTTCTACGTTTCGAGACATGTGGCATAGCCGCGGTCTCGCAGATACTGTGAAGCTTAACGGTCAGTTTGAGGACAGAGGAACTCGAGACTTGTGGCCCTCTGGCGACCACCAGCAGCAGCCGTCCCTGCAGCCCTCTGTACGAGTCGCAAGGGACGCTCCACTGGAGCACAAGTAAGTGTCATCCATTTATTTGCTTGAAGAAATAAAGATGTTTCCAGATCGAAGAAATCTTTCTGTCGTAAGGAAGGCGTGAAATTGTTAATGACAGTCAGGAATTGTTGCTTTCCTCTCGTTAGTTGTGTCAGCCTTGATTAAAAAAAAAGAAAAAAAAAAAACTGGCCGTCGTTGAAGCACTTTTGCCGTTTTACAATCAACGCAGGAGATGCTGTGAAGAAAAGTTAGAATTATTCGCAACAGGGGTTTGCAGTTTTGCTTTCTCGGCCGTTCATTCGATTCTGGGAGCGGTCAGTAAGTTCGTGGCAACTAATTTCAGGATAGGGAAGTGTTTGCTAAGCCAGCTGTAGCTAAACGAACTAAAATCATATATGTCACATTTATAATAAATCATTTATTATGTCTCATTTGGATGCAGTGCCTAACATATGTATTAGGGGCACAGCATTCTGAGATCCTGATTCCTTTCAAGCTGACATGAGAATTAGATTTGCAGCATGGCCTCTGAATTTATATCAGTCGACAGTAAAGTTCACCCGTTATTAAAGATTTAAAGAAGTAACAGAATTTTGGGCAGAAATGCTTGTTTAACAGTTTTTTCCAGATATGGTGAAAAATAATAGAAATTCAGAATTAGAATAGACGTGTTAGTAATACGGTGCACATTACTAACGAAACTTAAGACCTTGACTGCGACTCAGATACCTGTGGACAATCATTTTTATCTGTGAATCAAGGGCCCTCTGGACCATCAAAGTCATACCTACTTTCTGTTACTTGAACATTCAAATATAAAGGTTAGGACATTAAAACCTAACACTATAATCATCTTTCTCTGTGTTCTATGAAGTATAGGATATGTTCACTCCATAGCGGATAATCAGTGTGCAAATCACGAAACCAGCAACATAAAGTCGCAAGAAGCTTCTTTCGATTTTCGAGTAACATCTCTTGGCCTGTTGGTTAAGATTTGCTCATTTCTACAACAATTAATTAATTATGTCTTATATTATAATAATGTTATATACGCTACTTATTTCCTGGTTAGACCATTACGTCAACCATTGATTATGCATATATATATATATATTCATGTGTCCAGAATTCGTCAACCTTCTCGTACATTTTATACTCTTAGGCAGATCCTCTCAGGGAAGGCCATAGGTACTATAGTTTGGTTAGTTATAGGAAGAACATCTTATGTAAGGAGAAGTTACTCCCCAGGGGAACCCATCGTTACCTTACTTCATGCCCGTTTAAATTCCTTCAATTTTTTTCCATTTTCATACGCCTAGCGATGATATTTTGATCTGTTGCGCCTCTTCTTTCTGGCTTGCTGTTTCTATGTTAATTTGCGCGCTTCTCCTCGAGGGTGGGTTTCATGCTTCGTCAACATACATTATGGCCCTTGTCTTTTCCCTTCAATTTAATCGCCTTTGCAATGGGAGTTGAGACTTAACCTGGAAAGTACAGGTTACCACAACGCTTGCTTGTCAGAAATGCAGCGACTGTTGAGTCCGTTGTATTTAGACATTAACTGCATGAACTGTATTGCGTTGCTTCAAAAGTGTGTTTAGCTATTTCGGGTAATGGCATCAAACATGGCAGCCTGGGTATGAGTCCACCTACTGTAGTACGCGAATGTCCATATACGCTGGATACATCACCGTTTCTTGCAACTATATTAGCTTTGGGCTCATCCATCGCATGTCACGGGAAGTCCTTAGCTACTCTTAGTATTTTTAAGTATCAATTAGGTCATCAAGACGTCCTTCCTCTTCCTTTCTCTTTTTCTTTTCCAACCAATGTTCTTTAGCTTTTTGTTCACGTTTTTTCCATTTCTATCGTGCTTTGCTGAACCTGTCTCCATCTATATATATGTTTCACGTTGAGCTCAATAATACGCTAGGCTCCTGCTTTTACTATTCTTTACAGTTCCCAGCAAACGCGGAGAATAGTGAAGTGTAAGCTAGAAGTATGTAGTATGCATTGTATAGTCATGCTATAATGACAATAATGGCTATAATCCTTCTATTATCTAAGCCGTCACCTTTCTCTATTCTTCCCTTAGGCGCTCGTCAGTTGCCACTGCAGCAGAAGCCCGCAACTCCCAAAGTCCAATTGCTCTCCGTCAAGTTGTGCCAAATATTATAGTGAACGAGAGTTCCTCGGCCAATGATTCAAAGCCTCTCATTTATCATCCTGTCGGAGGCTTCTCGCAGTTCCTTTTCGATAACTTCCCCCCAAAGGAAGGCTTTGCCGACGTAATCGAGTTCGACGGCGGAGTTGGGCCGCTTCCCTCCGAAGACATCCTCGAGAACAACGGATTTGCTTCGGTCTTCCCCAGGGACGGAAACGTCGCACCGAAAAACTTTGGCTACGACGCCTCCAACTACAACATGCATGGCGACGCTTCCAGTGTCTTCCACACCGTGTCCTTGATGTGAGTCCTGAGGGTTCGTCATGTATGTGTCGTTGATGCGAGTGTGGCTGGTTCGTCATGTATGTGTCGTTGATGCAAGTATGGCGGGTTCGTCATGTATGTGTCGTTGATGCAAGTATGGCTTGTTCGTCATGTATGTGTCGTTGATGCAAGTATGGCGGGTTCGTCATGTATGTGTCGTTGATGCAAGTGTGGCGGGTTCGTCATGTATGTGTCGTTGATGCAAGTATGGCGGGTTCGTCATGTATGTGTCGTTGATG
>LQNS02276620.1:1782709-1820925 GCA_001587735.2 Parhyale hawaiensis
AGTCCTGCGGGTCCGTCATGTATGTGTCGTTGATGAGAGTCCTGCGGGTCCGTCATGTATGTGTCGTTGATGCGAGTCCTGCGGGTCCGTCATGTATGTGTCGTTGATGCGAGTCCTGCGGGTCCGTCATGTATGTGTCGTTGATGCGAGTGTGGCGGGTCCGTCATGTATGTGTCGTTGATGCGAGTGTGGCGGGTTTGTCATTTATATGGATTTCGAAACTGTCATTTACTTTTGACGATGGTAGTCTCAAGCGTAAGCCATTGCCAGTCTTTGCTGACGGGTGACTCGGCTTGAGTCCAGTGGGGTCTAGTGGGTACTAAAGTAGGTTTGTTACTGTAGAGAGATATTTGATAAACTATACAATGTTGATAATGGCTAAGCAGTAACCATCCCATAGGTTATGAAAGAAATAGATATACAGTGTTTTATACCGAAAGGCGTAGCACACTCATTGTAGTAGCTATGGAGCCCCGAATTTTCGACACAGAAAGACAGGTGGTACTATCAATGAACAAAAAGTAAAGGATTAACCTCATTGAACGTCAACTATCCACTTCTGTTAGTGTCATCAAACGACTGCGGCAAGAAGACGTATTATGAATTTCACTTTCAGCAAGATCTTTTGATATGATGGAGTAAAACATAGACATTTTAGTTACTCGGTAACTACATTTTCACAGACGACATTCATAATGTGCAGCCAACTAAAGAGTTATCGACGGTACCAGTATTGCTGTTGACTGATAGAACTGATAAAAGCGTTCAATTTTCTACTGCAGTCCCAAGAACGTGACGAGTGTGATGTGTGGCCAGCTGAGGAAGAACTACCACGAGGTGCACTGCCTGCCGTCCCCCGACGCCTTCAACCCTTGTGAAGACGTGATGCACAGTCACAGTCTGAGGGTGGCCGTGTGGGTGGTGGTCGTTACGGCGGTTTTTGGTGAGGCCTAGTCTAGGGAGTATTATTTTTCTTATCACTAATCCGAGGCTTCGAGAACCAATTTGATGAAGCTCACGGCAACTGTAGTACAGTCTCTGGATAATGTAACCCTTCGGTGCTCGTTGAATATCCTCAAAATTTTTAGGCATGAGGAAATGTATAATTTTTTTTATTAAAAACATATCGGTTCAATGAGATAATCGTTCTAGAGAACACATGGTTACAATCTCTGTAATACTGATATACTTTTATTAAATTATAGATTTTGTTCACCAAATCACGACAAGAAGTCTAAGCGGTTATTTTTGAAGAGCTTTGATGCTTGAGGCAATAATTAATTGTACAGATGGCGCCAAGGTCACCAATGATATCGTAAGATGGACCTCCATTTACTGATTTGCAACCCCATCGGCAGGCATTCAGGACAAAATGTTTCGTGCACTCAGTGGTTCTTTCTCTTTTTCTGGTTTGTTTTGTTCTTAATCTTCCTTCTTGACACGCTGCAACCATGCTCATTGATCCTGTGTGGGAACACCTCTGTGTATGGGTTCTACATTTTTTTTTACATAGCTTTAGGAAGTGCTCGCTATTGGTCATACTCCCTTGATGTATTTTTTTATGCTAAATCAAACTGTGCATAAAACGAGTCGAGTATTACGTAATTCAAGGACTTCTTGTGCTACATGTCTTTTATTTTTTAATTTGAAACTGTACTGAAAAAGAAAGGCCTAAACTCTTGAACATAGGAGTTTTAGTGCTAGTAATGTACACTTGTACATGTTTTTTCCTCCATAGTATGAAATCACACGTTATTGTCAGAAGCTGCACTCGTGCCGATGCATGTGTCCAAATTTTGTTCAGAATAACTTCTGTCCTGAAAATAAAACTCATTGCCTAATACATGTCCAAACTCGTGTGCTTTTTTAATGCAATGCATTTCCCTGTAACTACGGCAGGAAACCTGGCCGTGATGATTGTGCTGCTCAGCAACCGGTACAAGATGACCGTGTCCAAGTTCCTCATCTGCAACCTGGCCGCAGCCGACCTCTGTATGGGCATCTACCTGATGATGATAGCCGCCGTTGATATCCACACCAGGGGGCGCTACTTCAACCACGCTCTTGACTGGCAGAGCGGTGAGTGTCTTTGTTGGGTACATTTGTGCTTCTATAGATAAATATATCGGAGGTGTCGTCGACTGGAGCGGCGTAACTGAATTGAGCTAAACCCGCTTGGCTTAACGTGTGTTTTAAGCGGTAACCCGGAATAGATTGCTCCTAATACCACCGGAAACTCTAGCTCTATCCGCTAGATGGAGCTTTTGGCCGCCTCAAGCCTAATCAGGTTGCTGTTAACATCTTGAACATGAGTGGTAAAAGCATTGCGTCTGTCTGCAGTTCCACAAAAGTCGACTCGGTTGGCCTTGGCTTTACTTCGCCGTGCCAATCGATGGTACCTCCAGCCTCCCTCCTAGACATCGTTTTGGTGGAATGCTTATAGACCGCAGAGTATTCACGAAGATGTATAGTATTCACGGTGTCTGTGTGTGTGTCTGTCCATATACATTTTAGGGAAGTGTCTGTCCGGGACAAACAGTCCCGTTCTCAGCATTTCTTCTGCTCAGGACCACCTTCATGTGTTGCCTAGGCAGGCTGGGCAGGGTTTTCTATCAATTTTGCTTCACTTTTGCCATCTTTTGTCTTCTTTACGACACGTCCAGTCCCCAGAGGTGGGACGTGGTGGGTTGCTGAAAGGCATAAATACAAACAAACCAGGGGAAAGACAGACGATCATCACTAAAACATGAGTACATCATATCAGAACACCAACATCCCACATTGACACACAAACCTAAAAAATATCATGTTAAGAGATTCACCATAATATTTTATGGTTACGGTTTCTGAGCTGGAAACTTATTCCAGATTGATAAGCACTCCCCAAATAATATGCCTTACTAAGAAGTTCATTAATATATTTTCTTGTGACGGCTGGATGAGCTACAGGAGGAACATTCGATCACTAATGCTTCTAACAGCTCTGCGATTCCCTTTATGGCGCGGTTCCTTCTCTTGCCCAATAGCTCTGATACAGCCAGCTTTATTACGTACGCTTGATCGTCTTCGGCTACGATTACAAGCCAGTAATGGCCGTCAAGGGAATATTGCAGGGCTACTACGCACTGCCGACGTCTTCATGCGTTCAGCGTCCCTTTTTCTCGTCAGTGGCGCAATAAGAGATATAAACTTGGTCCTTTCCGAGTGCCAGTGCTTGCACAGTTCCTTCGAGAAGGTGCTCATCAGAGTCGAATGGCACCTCAGCACTGCGACTAACTGTGGTTTAATTTCTCATAAGCCAATTCTTGGTATAATTTGTGACGCCATTGCCATGAAACTAAGCCTTGATATATCCGTCGGCCCTGGCTTATAGATTACTACACTGAAGGAGTTAAGGAGTTGAGTCGTGACCTGCTGATGGGCTGAGTCTGGTGCCGAAACGTCACGACAGTTCTCCATTAGCAATGTCACTGCACCCTTGACCGTGGGTCGTTGCCCTAAATGATGGAAATATCAGAATAACAAGTTATAGTAGCGGCATCATTTTATATTATTTCATAAAAATCTCAATGATTACATTATGCAGATCATTTATTTTTTTTTAAATAGAAAGTTATTTTATTATATCATACGAATACGTCAAGTTACTGTTGCCCCCAAAAATGATCGGGCGTAGAAGAGTCTTTTTTTTTCAGTTGCGGAGCAACCGACAGTTTCAGACAATTGTCATTAATTAAGCTTTTCTGGCATATGAAAGGTCGTTACAATTGTAATACCCTCGGGGGCATAAAATGGGCTATTAGCTACAGAGTTGGTCCCAGGTGTTCCCATATAGCTTGCCTTAGCCTTAGCTAACCTTCGGGACGTCTGTGTCTGGAGTATACTTTGTTTCCTTTTTCATACTGCTGATGATGCTTTTCCTCTTCTTTCCCGACTTGCAGTTTTTTTTGGGCGTTAATCCTTGTATGGGAACACCTTCATGCGTGGGTTGCACGTTTTTGTCGACATGCTGCAAGCCATTTCTATTTTATTTTTTTTTAATCACATTTTTGTCTCTTGGGAGGCATAAATAATTCAATAACTAGTAATAACTAGTTAATTGGAAAGCATTAGTAAAAATTGAGGTTTGTTTGATGCTTGAAGCTCTGCTAAGGAATGAACTGGTATAGCATATATACCTGACATTTTCGTTAATGTGAATTTGACGATGGCGTCGATAACAAGGAAAATGCGTGGATGCACTGTAAGTCAAGGACATAAGTTTCTTGTTGAATACTATAGTAATAAAAGTAATAATTTGTCTCGGTACCGCGCCACTTACGTGGTGCAGATTAGCGCACTAGGAAACAGTCGTCGGAGGCTCGCAGGAAATTGTCACTCTGCACTACACCTTAATGGATCCTTGCCACCATTGCGGATCCTTGCCACCATTGTGGATCCTTGCCATCATGTGGATCCTTGCCACCATGTGGATCCTTGCCACCATGTGGATCCTTGCCACCATGTGGATCCTTGCCACCATGTGGATCCTTGCCACCATGTGGATCCTTGCCACCATGTGGATCCTTGCCACCANTCCTTGCCACCATTGCGGATCCTTGCCACCATTGCGGATCCTTGCCACCATTGCAGATCCTTGCCACCATTGCGGATCCTTGCCACCATTGCGGATCCTTGCCACCATTGCGGATCCTTGCCACAATTGTGGATCCTTACCACCATGTGGATCCTTGCCACCATTGCGGATCCTTGCCACCATTGCGGATCCTTGCCACCATTGCGGATCCTTGCCACCATTGCGGATCCTTGCCACCATTGCGGATCCTTGCCACAATTGCGGATCCTTGCCACCATGTGGATCCTTGCCACCATGTGGATCCTTGTCACCATGTGGATCCTTGCCACCATGTGGATCCTTGCCACCATGTGGATCCTTGCCACCATGTGGATCCTTGCCACCATGTGGATCCTTGCCACCATTGTGGATCCTTGCCACCATTGTGGATCCTTGCCACCATGTGGATCCTTGCCACCATGTGGATCCTGTCACCCCAGTCGACTCTTCTGTTCCAGACAAACACCGCGGCCTGGAACTGCCGTAACAATAAGCAAATTATTGATATTAATAACGCAGGGCTGAAAGGTAAAGTGCTGCCAGTGTTATCCCTTCTAACCCACTTTATGTTAGCACATAAATGGTATCTTGAGCTCTTTAGCAGAGCGCGCAGCTCCGGCAAGTTCGCTCTTAGATTCTCTGCAAATTATGAAGGTGAGCTCATTTGCATCTGGTCTGCCTCTGGTCTAATGCAATTATCTTCTAAGCGAATAAAGTGCAAACTCTCGAGCGGATTTTTTTCCTACGCCAGAAAGAGCTCATTGGTATAACTTCGCTAAATTTGCTGCATCAACAAAATTTTTGAATATTTTTCCTGACATTCAGCCTTCTTTTTCTGGCTTTCGCGGGCCAGTTTGGCCTTTTTAGCGGTAGAAGTTTTGCGGCGGGAGCGCGCAAAGGGGCGAGTCCCGGCAAATTGAAACGTTTATATTTTTTCGTTTAAAAAAAGCTTCGCTTCCATTGCTCGGTACACGTGGAGTTTGCGCAGTAAACTTACTGGTTCTTGTCAGAGTTTTCCTCGGGCGTGTTCATTACAGCCTTCGCTGCAACTGCTCAGCAGTTCCAATTCCTATTGGCGCTGTGGCGTCGCCATTGTTTGATGTGCGCAGCTGTGGGCCGCAGACTTGCAGATTTCCTTCTTTTGCTATGAAATTGATCACTGTAAGTGGAAACTTTTAATCAACTGGCGCCGTGTTCTGATGTGCGTAGATTTGGACTTCAAAGCTGCCGGTTCCTATCGCTACGTTTACATTCAAAATTGTTCAGTGCAACTCGAATTTCTTACTTTGCACTGCTTTGATACATGGTCGGCCATTGTCTTCTCTGCGCAGGCCTGGGCTGCAAAGTCGCCGGTTTCCTCACCGTGTTCGCGTCGGAGCTCTCCATCGTGACCTTGGCCGTCATCACCTTGGAGCGCTGGTACGCTATCACCTACGCCATCCATCTCAACAAGCGACTTCGGCTGCACCTCGCTGGCAGGATTATGGTACTCGCTTGGCTCTACGCCATCTGCATGGCAGCCCTGCCTCTTCTTGGAGTATCTAATTACTCCAAAACCAGGTTTGTTGCACGGACATTGTGGGTCTTAAATTATTCCACCACCAGGTGTGTGTTTCACCTGCAATGCAAAAACTCTATTATTTTCCAAAATCAGATCTGTTTCACTTTCAATGTCACTGTTGAATTACTCTAATACTCCGGATGTGTTTTACTAGCAACGCAAGAGTTTATTTCCAAAAAAGGGAGTGTCACTGAAAATACAACTGTACTATTTGTGGTCGTGGTACTCCATGTTCAAAAATTAATTGCCCCATACATATTTAACAATTAATTGCGCCATATACACAAATATTGACGTGTGTTTACATTCTAGTTAAGTAATTAGGTACTTTTTGCAGTTTATCGATGTACTTTGAGGAGTAATATATCTTTATATTGAACATTTGTACAGAATTTATCAATGGCTGGTAAGAAGCCGATGATGAATATTACATAAAAAAAACTTACTTCAGGTTTAATGAGGTGACATTGCTCAACTGAGACCAAAAGGACGAGCTTGTAGTGTCTCTTGGTGCATCTTAACCCTAGCACAGTAATCATGGCTAAAATATGCCCTATACCTAACGAAATGCTGAATTGAAGCTGCAATTACCTCCGCCAAGGAGGTTATGTTTTTGTTGTGTTTGACTGTTTGTCACCAAGATAACTTAAAAAATTACGAACGGATCTTTACGAAATTTACAGCGATTGTTAGGCATGTTAACAGTAACAGATGATTAACTTTTGGTGAAAATCCGTGTTTGTTTGTCTGCCTATTTTTCTTAGCGCCGTAACTCAAAAAGTTATGTACGGATTTCCATGAAATTTACATGAGTTGTTAGAAAAGTAAAGAACCAAATTTTCGTGATGATCTGTTCGTCCGTTCGTTTGTTTGTCGCGATGTTTGATTTTGTGCTTGTTAGCACAATAACTCAAGAAGTTATGGATGGATCATTATAGAATTTACAGGAGTTGCTAGTAATGATAAAAACATAAATGATTAGATTTTGCTGTTTAACGGTTTGTCTGTATGTGTTTGACTTATGCTTCCTATGATGTTTGCAAAGAGCATAACTCAAAACGTTATGAATGGATCTTCAAGAAAATTTCAGAAACTTTTAATACTATAAAAAGGCACAAATGATTCAATTTTGGTGTTGATACAAAGAAAGTCATGGTTTCAGAAACAATTTGAATTTTTCGTTACCATTGCCTTGCTTGGCGGAGGTATGCGCTCTCAAAATGCTCTAGTTCGTACTGCAGCCATTCACACATCATGTGTAGCACACAACATCTGAATGTGTTCTTATATTCGTCGTTTAAATAACGGTATAGTGCTCAGTGTGTGAGTTCTAATTGACTCGAAAATTGAAGATATACCCAAAAAATAAGTAGCGACACTAGCAAAAGCTGACGCGCTAGCTAACACATTAGTAACTTTTGTTTTTGGAGACGCGCAAGACAAGGACCTAATTAACCTAAGGACCTAATTAACCTAAGGACCTAATTAACCTATCGGGCGCACGGTAGCAATTGTGGCGGCATGGCCACCTATAAAATGTCGTGTGAACCAGCACTCAGAGAAGTGCCGTCATAGCGCTGTTCATGAAGTAGATGAGTAATGCATAGTTATTCTTGTGAATAAAAGATCAAATAGAGCACTCTGAGAGTGCATACCTACGCCAAGTAAGGCAAAGGCAATGAAAAATTCAAATTGGCTCTGAAATCATTATTTCTTTTGAATCAACTCCAAAATCTATTCATTTGTGTTTTAATAGTATTAAAAGTTTCTGCAATTTTTTAAAAATCCTTTCATAACTGCTTGAGTTATGCTGCTAACAAACATTATGAAAAACATAAGTTAAACATGCAAACGAATCAATTGATCTGCACCAAAATTTAACCATTTTTACCTTTTAGCATTATTAACAACTCCTGTAAATTTCATAAAGATCCATTCAAGACTTTTTGAGTTATTGCGTAACAAACATGATGACAAACACAACTCAAACATAGAAACGAACCAACCGATCTGCACCAAAATTTAATCATTCACGTCTTTTAACATTAGTAACAATTCCTGTAAGTTTCATAAGGATTAACTCAAATCTTTCTGAATTATTGCGCAAACAAACATAAATCAAACACAGCAACAAAACATACGAAAGAACTTACAGATCATCACAAAAATTTGGTCACTTACTCTTTATGATATACCTAACAACTCCTATAAATTTAAAAAAAATCTGTCCATAACTTTTTGAGTTCTGGCATTGAGAAAATGAGGCAGACAAACTAACAAGCGGATGGACGGATCTGTTCCTCCTAGCATACCTAACAATCCCAGTAAATTTTGTCAAAATCTGTCCATAACTTTTTTAGTTATATGGGTGACAGACAGACAGACAGACAGAAAGAAAGACAGACAGACAAACCCGACGAAAACATAACCTCCTTGGCGGAGGTAACCAGAATTTTTTTCACAGAGTTGCTCCTAATATACATAGGTATGTACTGGCAAGGAACATTTTCATTCTACTGTTCATCCTAGAATTGTATTGACTGCCTTATGTGTTTTACTCTGCACTGCGTTCAATACTCGGTAGAGCTTAAAATGGAACCGTACATGTCAATATCTCGAGTCTCCTGACTGGTTGATGTAGGCTCGTTCTCTGTTGGTGGTTGCCATGGCAATTTCCAAGAGGTAAAGACACTGCGCGCTCAGCCGTGCAGTTGAAACTGAAAAATGTAAAGAAAAGAAGATTAGGCATCTGGTGTGCTGAAAAAATTGTAAATAATGTCGAGCGGAAGATGTTATGGAAACAGCAAGCGAAGAACTGAGCAGACTGTTTGTCTGCTGCGGGCTAATTTAAGTTCTGAATATCCTTAGCACTTAGTAAGTATAAGAATGTACTACACATCACGCGTCATCTACGTCTTCCTGTTAACGGAGGTGCCGAATTTTGTAAGGAATATCGGATTCTGGTGCTGCAAAATGAAGATGCATTCGATTAGTTCACTTTGAAAGAAATTATAATCTAATCTGCTAGTTTTAATTTATCCGGGACTTCAAGTTTGGGAGTTAGATCTTCCACTTCTTTGGATCGAGTTTTGAGCTTGCAGTTCACGACTAGAATTTGATCCACTGCTTTGAATTGAACGCTCATAATCCAAATTGTAAGCGAGTTAAAACTAAACAAATTAGATCAGAGGTGCCCATGAGCACTCTCTGGACAGCGAGTTGACCTGATAGTGGGAGCAACATATCAGGTCGTATCAATGCATTCCAAAACTAGAGCACTCTGAGAGTGCATACCTCCGCCAAGTAAGACAGCGGCAAGGAAATTTTCAAATCTGCTCTGAAACCATGATTTTCTTTGTATCAACACCAAAATCTGATCACTTGTGCATTATGATAGTATTAACAGGGTCTGTGATTTTCTTGGAGATCCGTTCATAGCTTTTTGAATTATGCTGCTAAAAAACATTTTAACAAACATAAGTCAAACATACAAACGGACCAACCGATCATCACCAAAATTTAATCAATTATGTCAATAAACATTACTAACAATTCTTGTAAATATCACAAGGATCCATCCATAATTTTTTGAGTCATTGCGCTAACAAACATAAAATCAAACACAGCGACAAATAAACGAACGAACAAACACATCACAAAAATTTACTCTCTGTATTGAACCCAACAACTCATGTAAAAATTTCATGAAAATCCGTCCATTACTTTTTAAATCATGGCACTAACAAAGATGGGCAGACAAACAAACAAACAAACAAACAAACAAACAAACGGATAGCCGGATCTTCACGAAAAGTTGATCATCTGTACCTCCTAACATATCCAAAAACCCATATGAGTTTCGTCAAAATCCGTCAATAACTTTTTGAGTTATCTTGGTGACGGACCGATAGCCAGACATATTAACAGACAGACAGACAAATATGACGAAACCATAATCTCTTTGGCGGAGGTAATAAACTTAGTAAATTTGTGCGCTATATTGCTCTCTATTTTGAGTCGTTACTGTGTCAGAACACAGTAACAGCTTCCTAGGGACGTTAATTGCAGAAATGCATTAGCTGCTCTCGCTCAGTGGAGGCGAATCGAAGACACTTCACCAGTTCCCTCATATTTTTTCTTTCTTGCTCTCCAGTATTATTGCTTGCATCCAAACCTTTAGTTGCAACACTGAGGATACTTCCAAATACTCTGCCACTCTGCAAGGATTAGAATGCTATATTTTGAACAGATCGTTGTCCTTTATGCTCAAGCTCGTTATGTATAAGGTCATTTGCAACATCGGAACTTTCACTTGCGTGAATGCTCGCTGTTTGAAAATGATACTTCACTTTAGGATAGAAAAATACAGAAAACCCTGAAGCTCGTACGGACACACTCAGTCCGTATCGAATGCGCTATCGCCAGAACAGAACACAACCTCTCCCCGTCACAGTTACCTTATCACTAACCCGAAGTTCCGAACTAATTGATGCGGACACACACTCACCGAACAGCCACAACGCTGTTCCCTGTACAGCCAATTCTTCTCGAGCACCAAACAGTTCGTAAATATCTATTAAAGGAATATTAAGCGTCTGTACTGTAGTGAAGTTTATAAAGTTACACACTCAAGCCTGACAGTAAGACACGCCGACGTTATTCTACGGTTACTGCACGGAGTTGTAAGACAGCAACAAACTCAGAGAATGAGCAGTTATCACACCACACCTAATAACAATTCACTGTACCAGAGCCACTCCATTACTTCACATAGCGTAACCTGCTTTACTGACTATTGTAATTTCGATTGGTACTTATTTTCAACTGTTGCTGTAGTAATAGTTTTTCTGATCATATGCCCTGAAAATAACGGACCCGAATCTGTATAAGTCTATTGGTCTTGTTGATTTTTTCTATGCCATCACTATTAACAAACTGGATTCTTTGTTTTGCTCAGCATTTGCCTGCCGATGGAGAAGAACAGCATGGCCTCCATGACGTACCTGCTGACGCTCCTCACCACCAACGGCGCCGCGTTTGTCCTCATCTGCATCTGCTACGCCACCATGTACTGGTCAGTCACCCGCAACAACATCAACGCCTGCAAGAGTGACGCGACCGTGGCCAAAAGAATGGCGCTTTTGGTCTTCACGGACTTTGCTTGCTGGGCTCCAATCGCTTTTTTTGGTCTCACTGCCGTCCTCGGGTATCCTTTGATCAGCGTCACTCACGCGAAGTTTCTTTTGGTTTTCTTTTACCCTCTCAACTCCTGCGCCAACCCTTACTTGTACGCCATTCTGACGAAGCAGTATCACAGGGACCTCCTCTGCTTGTTGTCTCGCTACAGTCTCTGTTCCAAACGCTTCACGCGGACCAAAACTCTTTCGACAACCAATCCTATCGTCGTGAACAGAGTCCAAGTCACCAAAGGAAGACGAGTGTCATCGCCAACACAAATGTCAGATTCGCTGGAGAGCTCCACAGGCAAGAAATGTTCGCCTGGGAGGTTTGGCAGCTACAGNCCAAACGCTTCACGCGAACCAAAACTCTTTCGACAACCAATCCTATCGTCGTGAACAGAGTCCAAGTCACCAAAGGAAGACGAGTGTCATCGCCAACACAAATGTCAGATTCGCTGGAGAGCTCCACAGGCAAGAAATGTTCGCCTGGAAGGTTTGGCAGCTACAGAGATTCGGTCCGCGACAGATTTTCTGAAGACAGGCCTCACCGCTTGCAGACTGTCATCGAGGCGAAGTCTTCTTTCGAGCTGTCGAGTGGTGCAGACTCTCCGCATCCAGTCAAGAATTGCCAGGCAAGAACGAAATTCACTCCGGAGCAGGAAGCCATATTGCACCGGTACGTTGGCCCCCGCAGCCGAGTAAAACTGGGCGAGACATCCAAAAATGATGCCTTCACAGACGCCAGTTCGGTAGACCAAAAGCCGTCAGACGGTTCCGAAGATTGCCTGGCTTTGAAATATTTAACAGACTCTCCAGGTGAGAGAAACGCTTGTCCTGCTTCGTATTCAGACCACTCTGTATAGATATAGCAAGTGTAGTGTTTTTCATCGCTGGTTTGTAAATTCACAACCTAGTCTGTAGTTGGTGGACTCAAACTTTCATGCTCATGAATTTTGCTGTTTTCAATGCGTTCCAAGTAGTCAGTTTAGAATTTCTTCGGTGAGTTAAATGGTTTTGTTCTTTAAGCTGTATTTATTGAAATTGAGCTCAGATTTTGACGCTTTTAAATTATCAAAGTGCGTATATTCAACGAAGAATTTGACTGAGTAATATTTAATATTATCTAGTAGCAGAAGTGTGCTTCAGTCTTTAACGTGAATGAAATTTTCGTTCTTACAATGAACATTTAATGCTTTTGTAATTTTTTCAAGTACACTGTCATGTTAAAGTTCTCGTTACTGAAGCTATTTACTAACTGCTCTAGATATTTGATCGCCCTGTACTATTGCAACAAATGCAGAACTACAACATGTCATCTATTATAGCGATAATTTATGCACGAATTTTTGATACTTTATACTGTTGCACGAGTTGTAATTTTTTTAGTGATTAAAGGAGACCGCGCCCTCTGGGGACCCCACAGGTTACCATTGCTCAAGTTAGGACTCAGGAAATGTTTCCAGAACGGATCACCTGCTCAGGTACATAAATGAGAAAGAAAAGGTACAGTAAAATGAAACATAATGGTAGGCAAAAGGAACAGAAGGCGCTGAAGTGGACTAGAAAGGAAGATATGCTCTCAACATGCTGCAGGTCTCTTCTCTCTTTCTGTATTGGGATCACAAATGATGCGGAGGTAGGGGAGCATGAGGTAAGATTATATAAAAAATTAGTAACAAAACTTAGATTTTACATACATATTATTAGTGTCAGTACATTGATTTTGCCAGTTTTTTACGAGCTATATACGTGATACATTGGTTTTAGCTAGGCGTTCAGGACGTCTTTCCATTGCACCCACTTTGCTTCATCCTGTTTCATACCCAAACTGATGGTCTATGGTTCTGTTCTTCGTCTTTCCAAATTTGCTACTTCCATGCACGTTGATCATGTGTGGTATAATACTTTTGAGAATGGTTTCCAAGTTTTGTCGACTTGATATGCGTCCCTTATTGCTGCCTCTGCTAGATCATGTTTGTTCTAGTGACTGAGTAAAAAATTACTCAATATAATACATAGTAACTTCCTAGTAGGAAAAGGACCTTGTTGGCGGCAAAGTCTACTTGCCGTCAACAATCTCCTTTTCAAAATCAACCTAGTCGAAACGTTGGGAGTCCTGCCATTTCCTGAGCTCCAGTAATTGTTTTTATAATCGACAAGCCTTCATTGTTGAGAGGACTCCTTACATCTCCTCACAGAACTGAAATCCAACTAGTCGTTGAAGTTAAACGTATACAATTTATTAGCAATTGCACAAGCAGAACCAGTGTTGAGCAGAAATGTAACAAAAAATAACAAATTCGGAATTAGAACTGCGCTCTGAAACTGATCATCATGGAACGTTGGTCATCTCTTTTCAATGACATCTTTAATAATTCTGATAAATTTTGTGAAAATTTGTCCATAAATTTTCGAGTTATGTTGTGACAGACACCGACAAAGGAAGAGAAGGATCATCACTAAAATTTCAATCTTCTATTGATCGTGACGTTTCTAACAGCTTCCTTAAATTGTATGAAGATCCGTCCGTAACTTTTAGAGTTATATATTATCAGCAGACAGACAGACTGACCACCCCGGGTAAAAACACAACCTCCTCGGTGGAGGTAATCAGTGAATTGTGTATTCCACTTATGATTAATTAGTAAGTATGATGCGCGATACGAAGTGTAGTGAAGGTGAACATCGTTTTAGCATGTGGGGTTCATTCGGTCAGACTGCCATGCATAAGAGACTGGAAAGAAGTACAGAGAAGAGTGATATTTGGCTCAGCTGTACTTGTTTAATCACACAAACATAATTTTACATTAGCATATAATCAATGTCATCATAAAAATATTCTCGGCTTGTTTGTCTCATGTCCTTGGGTAACTATAGCGCTGAGTTCACAGCATTGTTGTTCAAATTAGATATTTTGGTCAGCTAGCTATATCGTTCAAGAGACAATTATATTTTCCTATTACTTTGTGCAAATAAGAAAATGCAAATAACGAACGCATGAAGACCCCTCAGTGGGCATAAGGTGGGCCATAGGGTTAGGTTAGTTAAGGTTAGCCCATTCTATGTTATGGGGAGCAGCGCTCCCAGGGTGACTCGGTTGGTTACATTAGCAGTTAGCTAGGCCTTCGGGACGTCTGTCTTTCATGCCCATTTTCTTTTCTTCTGATTTCATACTCCTACTGATATTACAGTCGTCGGTTCTTCATCCTCATTCCAGACTTGCTGTTCCCATGTGCATTGATTCTGTGTGGAACATCCTTCGTGCATGGGTTCCACATGTCTATCGACATGCTATTTGTTCCTTCCTGTTCCTCTCCTAGAACAGCTTAGTATTGATTTAGAGGCTTAAACTACTTTATGCTACTACTACTTCTTCTACTACCAACGTATGAAGATAATTTTAGACTAAAGAGCATAATTTAAAACATTCTTTTAAAATAAGGAATATATCCAAAGTTACTACGATATCTGGCCAGTAGGATGACGTCAGACGTTAGAGCTATATCTCACTGTCCTACAATTGGTTGAGGCGGCTAGTTGTCAACTGGAAGTGTTTCGAGAAAAAACTATAATTAGTCAGTTACCTGCGTTTGTTTCCAGCAGGTGACCGCTTCTGTCAATTGAGATTCATTTGAGATGACTGAGGGTTGCTTGATGAACTGATGCTCAAAAGAACGCTACCAGCGAAGTATCTGCTTCAGCGTACTGGCATTGCTGTTGACTCGAGTATAAGAGTCTCAGACAGATTATTACGCTATGATCATCGTGAAACAATTGCATGAGAGTATCATTTGTTTTGAAAATATGAACTATCAATCAATGCAATTTTACCGTATAATCTAATATATATGTTTGCCTTTCAAATACAGAAATGAAGATTTGGCATGATACCACCTCTTTTACTACACTTTTCATTTTCCGAGTTGCAAAGTTTCCATGGTATACATATTTTGGGACTCCTACAGTTTGGCCTGGTTTATTGTGATGATTTACAATCATATTTTCCGAGAGCAGTACAATCCTCAAGTCTTGTATTGATGGAAGCATTTTACAGCGGTAACGTTTCACAAGGCAGGAACGCCAGTGAATTCGTAACGCAAATATGCTATCCCCAGTCGGGTTTGTCGAAGTACTCAAGTGCTGCCCAGAGTAAATTCAGCTTTCCCTTTGTCAAAATATCACAATGTGCTCTCTTGTGCGGAAATTAGAATATTCTCATACAGCAGGAGCAGGTCTGAACGTTTTGCGTTTTTTCTGGAGCAGATTTTACGCCATGAGTTGCGTTGTGCGAGGTGCGGACTAATTCTAACCCAACATGAGCTTTGGAACCCTTTGGCATTGCGAGTCTAACGAGAAGCACCAAACTTCTCGGACTTCTCTGATTGTTCCCAGTTTGCTGTCGAGTCGCAAGGTGACTCAACAGGGACGGAGATCGTCGTCTTTGGCACCTCGACTTCTACTCATACTGCATGAGCTCTGTCTAGTTGATCATGCTCACCGGCCATCGTTAGCTGACAAAGGGGAATTGTGGAAAAGTGAAGTGCTATGTAAAATAATTTGCTCGCCCATTTTTTATTGTTAACGTAGCTGTCTAAAATGATTTTATTGACCTTTATAATTTATGCAGGCATAATTCTTGTACGATGGAAGTAGATTAGCTTTTCATTTCCAACTTACTTCACCACGAAATTTATTAATCTGTTTATATATTTATCTGTCTAATTTCTGTCGCACTTACGGGAAATAGATGAATGTTAGGTCATGTTGAAGATGATGGCCACGGCGCCAAGCTCGATTGAATCTGGTAAAAATTAAATGCGACTGCATTTGAAGGCAAAACTAGGAAAGTCTTAAAATTCTCTTTAGTTCTTGCGTCTGCAACTTCGTCATAGTGGCAATGAAAAAGAGTTTCAATTGGCACTCTCTTAGAGCCTGATTTATTATTCCTTCCCCACATCAAAACTGTCTTTGCACTGACCTCACAGCTCCAGGAGATAATAGCGAAGCAAACGGTGAGGTGTTCTTCAGAGAACAAAATAACTACGAAAGCACTCGAGTTCCACTTTAGTAATTATTTTTCTTCAGTTAGATTTCTTCCTCCGACGAAAGTGCTTTCCAATGGAGTAAAAAAAAGCAATTCTATTCAAGTGGTATTACTGCGCATGTAGAATGTGCAAGTGAATGGTTTATTTTAGGAGAGATTTTTAACGGTGCTAAATAAATATATTTTTTGCACGTCAACCAAAGGCGAGAAAAAATGCGCTGCTCTGCAGAATTGTAGGCGAGATGTGCTTATATCTTTTGACCATTAAAGTTTGCAGTTACAGAGCATATAAGCAAATTAGTAATGAAAGATGACCCATGAAGCGGTATCGTCACAAATGCTTCGCCGTCACTTTGACGCCCAGGTACGCTATTAACAATAATAACTTTGTCAAATCAATTGTACTACGATCGTTTTTTAACAAAATGTATTTGTAAATAATTAAGGAAATAATATAGATTCAATTTGAGACGCAGTGTCCCAAAATGTTGTCAAGGGTTAAGGATAGTAATTTGTGTCTGGAAGGATGGCGGACTCGGTGTTCTTGCAGGAGCTATAGAGCGACGCTTTTCGCTAATGATACCGAGGGCCTCAGTCCGGACGGCTTTTAGAACAGCACTAAGGCAACGAAACAATGTCCCTGATGACAGCGCCATTATCGTTCCTAAGGTAAATTTTTATTTTAATATTGTAGAGTGTACGGCGACGAGCTTATCTAAACGTTAACGGAAGGTATTTGTAGTGCATCATTTGGGTTATGGAGCACCGAGAATATGTAGGTAATATGGTCTGAAACACTGTATAGTTGAATTATAAGATAAGAAGTTATTAACGTATGTATGCTCTACTGAAGTGAATGGCAAAGTGGATGTACAAGAATAAAGTGCGTATTTCTCGTGTTCACCACAGTTTGATGAACTTATTTCGGTGGATCTATACGTACAAATGAACTAAGCAGAGTTTATATCTTATTATAAATGGAAAATAACGGTATTAGAAAAACTACCGAACGTTATAAAAACTAAAACAGCGCTAACGACTGAACTACAGTAATTATAACTAGACTAGTGGAGAAAAAAGTTTTAAAATCGGACTCCAAAAGCTGCATACACATTGTCTCGATTTCAAGGAGTGTTTCAAGCAAGAAGTGACTTCGGATCAGCCTTTGCCATCTTCTGCAACCTGGTCATCGATTTATAAAATCTACAGCCTGGCCTATTTTTCGCCTATCAGTTTCCTTCAAAGCGGGCACGAAATAAATAAATAAATACACCAAACGTTTTATTATATCAGGATCACATTGAGAGCGCATACCTCCGACAAGCAAGGCAACGGTTACTAAAAAGTAAAATTGGTGTTGAGACTATGATTTTATTTGTATTCAAACCAAAATCTAATCATTTGAGCCCTTCAACAGTATTAACAGCTTCAGTACTTTTTTTGAAAATCCGTCATAATTTCTTGAGTCATGCTGCTAACAAACATCCTGACAAACCTTAGTCAAACACACAAACGACCAACCGATCATCACCAAAATTCAGTCATTTATGTCTTTTAACATTACTAACAACTCCTGTAAATTTCACTTTTTTTGTGGTGTTTGAACGGATACAGTTGATGATTAGACGTGGAGCATTGAAAAGTTGTTTATTTTAGAACATCGTGTGAACAAATCGTGCTCATGATGCCGAGGCAATATGGCTAATGTAGATGTTTCAATGTTTCAGTTCATGAACAGGAAGGTCTACTGGTTTTGAGTTACCGGTTCTCTCGGTGTGGGCGAATGGTAATTGTTAAATTATCACCAAGCACGACTGGATAACCCCACTAGGAGGTTATTCTTTACTCAGAAAATTCCGCATCTTCTTCTATTTACATTGGCTGAAAGTTACAGATATTACGTGCATATACATAAGTGAATTCAGTGCTCCTCAACACCTCCTCCAGGAGTCACAAACTCTTAACGGCCAAAACTTCGGAGGCCGCCTTAATCCATAACCTTCTCTCTTCCGCCCCAAACTAACTTGACGTTTCTAAGCTCCGCTGATCTGCATCTTTAAATCGTGCGTAGCTGATCGTTTTTTTTTTTTGGCTGATGTCGTTTTTCCACTTTTTCTTATTTTTCCTCAGCCATCTAAATGATACTGACATAGTGGCAATAGTTCATAGAGGGTCGGAGCGTAAGTCCCGGCGGCCTCTGGGAATGGGGCTGTTGTATCGTTTACTGTCTCCTGTTTAATTGTATCTAAGCGTCATTGCACATGTTATTGCTAGCAGGGTATATGGTGGTTGTGATATGTATATGGACTGTAGGTTCCAACTTTACACAGTATTGGCTGTTTTTGTACATGTATAATATATACAGTAATTTTCTATGGAGATTAAATTACATATTAAACTGCAATTAATAATATATTTAGTGAGGATCGGCAGCAAATCACGTGATTTTACTCAGCATGTTTTCAAAAGTATATTAATAAATTAGTTAAAATAGTACCAATTTATTGTTACGGTATGTACTGTAGTTATATTTGTAGGTGCATTTGCTGTTGGATTGTCTTTCAGGTGCAAAACAATTGAAATATTACGTGGTAATGAAAACGTTGAAGAAAAATATCATTTGCGTATAAGGATGCCACTTGTGTATTTTAATGTTAATGTATGATACTTATATATTTATATTATTAGTTGCTGGGAGACACTGGCTTAGCTCAGTTTATGGAGGACATGATTTATGATATATGTTAAGCGAGTCCCCCTCCTATCATTTCACCGGCAGAATCTTTAATATTACAGCTCTTATATCTTTTTTTTTGTAACCATATACATATTGGCCTTTAAATGTTTTAAATTGCTAATAATAGACGGGAAACTACCGTATAAAGACCTGTGAACTATTTGGCTGACGAACAGCTGTTGGGATCCAATTGGGTTAGTAAGCTGGGGAGCCACGCAGTGTGTTCAGTTAAATACTCTATACTTCCATGCTGGTATATCTATCTATACGGAACCCCGCGGAGGACGCCGAGATTGAATAGTTATGATGTAGCATATGTTACATATACATAGACCACACCATACATTGACTAGACACTGCAATCAGGCCTCTCGCAATTGGGCCTGGAGGCCGATTGACGTAAGTGTTGATAGAATGAGTTCTAGTGATCACAGAGACCTTAAGCAATTTTTTTTCTCGTATTATAAGGAATAGGTTGCAGAGCAGGGAATCTAAATTCACAATCCTATATCGTCAGTAAGTGACATACATCATACCTTCGGACACGAAGAAAAATTGAAACTTCATCATAATTTCTAGGACTTTTCAAATTTTATAGAAAAACTTGGCTCATAGTTACTACACGTAATGTACTTTAATATCACTTTCAATTGAGTTTTTTGAAGCAATAATCTCAGAAATTGATGTATGTAAAGCTTTTGTTAGACCTCATCCCAATAGTCGCAACAAAAGTGAGGTTAAGAAAACACGCTAATGTAAAATAAATTAGTTAAAAACCACAGTAATACTAAATTGGTACCTAGCAATGAACTAAACATAGATGTTTGACTATGAGATAAAGATACCAAGACAGCCGGTAAATGATATTAAAACATAATTTATGGCTGATACAACCCTTCAAAACTGGAACTATCTAAAGCTGCACATCCTGATTATCAATGTCATTTCACATAGCTGCATAGGTATATTACACCACCTTGTGGTTGCCTATATACGTTATATCACTTCATAGTTTCCTGTGTTGCATCACTTTTTGGTTGCTTGAGTTGATAACACATCATGGTTGCTGGAGTTAAACCACTTCACAGTGCCCTACATCACATCACTTCAGGGCGGCCAATGATATATCACTTAACAGCTGTCAAAGCTACATCACTTCACGGTTGCAATGCAATATCACTTCACGGCTGTTTATGTTGAATCACTTCACTGCTGTCAATACTACATCACCTCATGGATGCCAGTGCTTCATTATTCAGATCACTTCACGGCCGCCAATGCTATATCACTCCTCTTCTGAAGCACTGACTTTATGGCAGTCACTGCTTCATCACACAATTGCTGGCCGGGCTTCATCACTATACTGTATGGCTGCAAGCTGCTCGAACTCACGCTTCAGCTCTGTTGTTTGTTCTGATTTTCTCGCTTAGCTGGTATACCAAGTAAATTTCAATAACATTCCCACCAGCTGTTTACTTGGCATTTCATTATAAATCGAGCATAGCACGAGTTTTAGAAGCTTTAGTTCTACAAAACGAGACTGTTTATTTTACTAACTAGCATTGAATGAGTTTACTGCCATTATCAAACGATGTCATAAGCAGTTGCTCTACGTAATTACACTTCGAGCCTGATCATTTTTGTGAATTTGTTGCATAGATATAAAGTTTTAGAAGTATGTACATTGTACAAGTTTGCCAGTCATTACTGAATGTAAAAGAATTAAGTCAAACAGCCTAACCAAAGTGTAAAAAAGAATGGGAGAACATATGAAAATGCACCTGCCGCACCGTATAATCAGGCCCAATTGCGGGACCGAAATCTGCCTTAGGGGCCAGTATCCAGTCAATGTATGGTGTTGTCTATGGTACATACAATGCTCCGTGAGATGAATATTGTATTTGTCTTCTCTAGTCTACGTATGCTAAATAATCAATCGGTAATAATGACACTGTATTTAAGTTTGGAACGAAGAGGAAACACGTGTACCTTGCTCAAAGATTGGCACTTGGAGTACCTGTTCCGGATCGACGGAATCGCCTCCAGTGGCGGACTGGAATCATCTTCGGCTTGTGCGCTTCTGTCGAGATGATCTCCTCCATGGACTCGATTTTGTCTTAAGTTCAGTCTAGAGAATTCGAGTCTTCTCTTCGGATCGAGTTTATTGCGTGAGTTGAAACCGTAATTCACGTAGCACTAGAACCATTTGTAACATGTACGACACACACAGACGATTTAATCGTAAAGCGATTACGTTCAAAATGGCTGAAACTTCCACAGGGCTTAGCTTACGCCCCTCTCAAGCATGACAGTTTGCGATTATCTGAACTTCGATTCAATGAAGGGAATAAAATTCTTAATAAATTATAGCTAATCGCGTAAGAGCATCTCGGAAGAAGTGGGCAAAAGGACGACACCACCCACCACTTGGTCGTTGACTAGGACGAGGCGGCGAGTAGCTCGACGGAACCGAGTAAACGCGCCTCTTGATCAACGACCCACGCTATAGTCGTGCACCTGCTCTCTAATACCCAGCGATAACCGTCAGTCGTTGGACTTTGGGGGGGGGGGGGAATGACTCCACATAACTAACGAAGACATAAATAAATAGACAAAATACTTGTGATCGAGGCTTAGAGTTAGTTTTGTAAGTGTTAGACACACTTTGTTGACACTTGGAACTGTTCGTTTTTTCTCTATCCATATTGCTATTTATCTACTATTACATAAGATGTAAGCGATTAGGATTATTGCAGCGAAATAAACTTTTCTCGTTAGCTTCAACTTGCCCGGAACTCCAGCTATAAGCAATGGCTTCGCTACTTACTTAAGTCTAATTTCCAGCGTTAACCCCAAACCGACAGTCCTTGAGATGGATTCAAAGGCAGTCCTACGGAGGAGGACGACTGAAGTTTCGAGCAAATTAGCCCCTTAAACGTATAAAGAAAATTTTATTTTGTATGGGTGGCAGCCCTCAGGCGTATATTCTCTCGGGCCCTTTCCCTGCCCCAATATATTTTGGCCTCACGCACTTCCAGGGTCCCTAGTGACTTTTCCATTGGAGATGTTGCAGCTTGCCGCAGTTCCTGCTGACAAGGTTAGTTTTGTAAAGATAAGTAGGCTCTCAATACTTCCCTTCTGTTTCGGGAGGTGGGTCGCTGTCGAGGTGGCCGACCTATTCCCGCTAGATTTCTACCTTTTGTTTTAAGTTTCCTTCCCCTGTGCGGCGTAGCTGAGCGAAAGCGTTCAGCCGTGCCCAGGGGTTGGAGATGCACAACTTGCGCCTTTTTCCTGTCAGTAGCGCACTGACCACTCTGAGACCTACCGGCAGAAAAGCCTAGACAAAAATCATTGATACCGTAATTAAAAACGAGACATACCTCGCGTCCTAGAGGCGCGCGCACCTGTACTAAACCACAGGAATAGTTCGGCGCGATATAAACATTGTGTCCCTGATGCACTAGTAGAGATTGTACTACTTCCACTACTACTACTACTCCTCCTCTTAAGGATGGCACCAAGAATACCGTCCAACAAAATGACTGCATGCGGTAAATGCAACGGGATGAGCAGATTGCGATGGAATGCTCCTGCGCTGACATCTTCTGTCTGTATTATAGAATAGTGTAGTTGCGATTTTTTCAACATTTGTTAGTCGTTAAGACTGCCAAGAGCGCTTACGCTATACTGATTTAATATAAATAGATGTCTTTGTGGTTTACATTTACCGAGATTGTTTCATGTGCAGCTTGTAAGACCATAGAGTTATGGCGCATGCACACTAACGCATAAGTTGCACTTCCAGACAGTTCCACATCCGATTACGTTGCGGCGAATAAGGCTTCGGCTTGCACATTACTATACCACTAAAAAGAATATCCAAGATACGAGTCGTTTCTTGCAGTTTGTACGCTGTATGGCAAGTAGCAGTGATAAAGCTTTGAGTATACCTCCTACTTTCAAGTTAATTTGAAACTGTAATTTCTTTTAGTTTTAGTGTAATATTTAACTATCGTAACTTGTTAACTTGTAGTCGTGGCAATGTGACGGCCAAAGTGAATAGTTAAGTGACGTAGCAACTTTTGCGTTAGTGTGCATTCGCCTTTATGAATGTCCATTTATTGTTGTAAACATGCGAGACTTCATTGCTGGGGAACTCATTTCTCGTGTCATCCACACACGAGTTTGATATTTGATTTACTTTGCTTCCCTCGTCTTGTCGCCGCTAACTCTTAAAATGAGCAATATATTCAAATAAAGAAAGGCCTCGTAAGTCATACGTTGTGCAACTTTTTATTGATGCATTTTTAGTTCCAGCTACTTACGTTATGGGGCGTGCGCCCCTTCCCCCCCCCCCCCCCAAGGGAACACATACGTTAAATTNTTCAAATAAAGAAAGGCCTCGTAAGTCATACGTTGTGCAACTTTTTATTGATGCATTTTTAGTTCCAGCTACTTACGTTATGGGGCGTGCGCCCCTTCCCCCCCCCCCCCGCAAGGGAACACATACGTTAAATTCGAGAAGTATTCGCTGACATTTCAGGTCTTCTCAAGGAGGTTTAATAGAGGAAGAGGGAGCCCTCAGCAATAAATAAGGTACCGTAAGCTTGCGTTTCAACTGGTTTGTGTGGCTGTGACGTGTTCATGAATTTCATAGGTGGAAGCGACGCGGGAGCAGCGAGTTTTACGGGGGGAGCAGCAGACAAACTGATGTACTGATATAAGATTGGTGCATACGGCGACTGGTTGCAGCCACACCCAACTTTTGAGCTTCACGGACGAGGCGCATTGTTCACTCCTCTCTATTAAACCTCCTTAGGACTCCGCTACATACACGGTACTCTTGGTTCAGGGCAAGTATAATTTGTAAAGTTTCCATGAGTTTCTTATAGCGTTTCTATGAGTAATAAATAAAGTGCATCATTATTATTGTTACCTGGCACTACAGAGTCTGAACCTAAACCAACGACTGCGTAAAATAACGGGTATGACCCATAGCAATGACTTTCCGTGCATCGTGTGTACAATTCTGCTTAGAATGCCTACATAGCTACAGAGTGGCGATCATACAGCGAGTAGGCAGTCTTCGTTGTGTTGTTGAAGCACGTAACAGCATTATTTTTGTGACTATTCGATTAAATTATAGGACTGTTCTGCCAATGAAATAATTTGCTCTTTCAGAAATTAATCATACTAAATGTATTCAATAAGAGTAAAATCAGTGAACCCATCATTGAACCTTTTGAACAGGGGGAAAACAGAGGATTTTAAAGCTCCTAAGGATCGTTAGCAGACCAGGACTTTGCTGTTCAGATGTTATGTAAAGCTTGATGATCATGGGGTGTTCCTGCTCTAAAAGGTTAAATGGAAACAATGTTAAGAGGATATCGCACCGGTGATGTCGCTGACACGTAGAGACGGGTAAAAAATTCACTATAGCGTAACCGTCACAGTCCGTCGGCCAATACACAAAACCGCGTCGCTGACGGCTGGTAGAGCTAGAGCAGGCGACGGCAGAATGCTCCAGGCTGTGTTTTTGACGCCGTCGACGCAAACTTCGGGTGAGTTTTGTTTTATAAAATGGACCAATAAATTGCTTTCGAAATGTAATTTGGGCGTAAAACAGGGTTGTTTGCATACATGGACATTTTGTTTACCGTTTCTGTGTGTATGGTTTCTGTGTGTATGATGAGAGTTTCTAGCATTATACTAGCAATCTTTTGCGCTACTCTTAAGCCGCGTGCACACGAGAGACAAAATCTTACGCTGCTGCAGCAGCACGAGCTCCAGGCTGGCACTACGTGAGAAACATCCTTTCTAAATCGCCCGGATGCGAAGTTGGGCTTAGGTTTATTTTCGCAAACGCTTGGTGTTACTTTTAGCTCACCCAGACTTGAACAAATAGTGAATTATCATTTGGGTTTAACCTTAAGTTAGTCAATTATTCATGTTTCCCAGTGGTGTATTAACTTGAAACGAAATTGTCTGATTTTGTGGCTGAAAAATTCTCATTCGTAGAAGCTCGTGCATCGACAACCTCCCAGCCCCTAGCTAGATATACAAACGTCTAGTGCCGACAGATATTGCCGTAGATAGCTGCGAACTTTGCCGTGTGCGTACCGCTATACTGTCACTCTATATGTCATTTGGATTAATGACACTTGGGGAAGTCAAAAAGTTTTCTGAAAAAGACAGAAATTTTAAGCCGAACTAGAAATTTTCTCTCAAGAGTGCGAAAATTTCCAGCATCGGTAGCCTCTGATAACTTTAGCCTAATTGGAATTACTGGTGCAAGAAAACGTTAATATTGAGCAAAGCGTTTGTACCAAAGTCGGCAAGTTTGTCAGTCCTGCACCTATTGTCAGTTTGCTGTCTGCCTAAGGCCCTGTTCACACGTCCCTCAACGTAACGCGCTCTGTCAAACTGACGGACGTGGCGCGTTGATTTGACGGAAGCGGCTGCAGCAAATGCGGGAGACGGAAGGATGAAGCACGTCTGATTTTTCAGAGCGCCGCGTCATTCAAGTTCCAGAAACAGATTCTATAAATGCAGAATTAATCTTTTATAGCATTTTTAAATCATAAAATGCTGACAAAAGTGATTTTTACCGTCACTTTAACGAACGGAATCACTGCATTCCCGTTAACACAAGAAACTTTGTTAAGCTGAAAATGTTGTTACTAACTTCACGGACGCGGCGTGACGCCATCTTTGATTTCACAACGAAGCACTTCTATCGGTGCACCAGACTATAACTATTTTGAAAATAGGCTGTTCCTATCAATTTTCATGTAAGAGTTTATGGGATACGAATGTGACTTCAGACCGACGCGAAATCTAAGCGAAAATATAAAGAAACGCGATCATAAGTGAATGTGTGGCGTCATTCATTTGAATGAAGGACACTTTTACGTGTGGACAGCGACAGCAAAAGTTGACTCACGGCTCGTGTTCATTTTCGGGAGTGAACGCGTTGATTTGAGGGACGTGTGAACCCGCCCTAACGAACGCTAATTACACTGTGTTTGGATGCTGCGGTTACCCATCCTATGTTATGGGGAGCATCGACCCCAGAAGGGACCCTGTAGGTTACCTAAGATGTAACTAGGCCTTCGGAACGTCTTTGCTTTGTGTCCACATTCCTTTCTTCCTCTTTCATACCCATACTGCTGATGCTTTATTCAGTTTTTCCTCTTCTTTCACGACTTGCAGTTTTCATGGGAGTTGTTCCGTACGTGCACGAGTTCCAAGTTCTCTTGACATTCCTTATATCTCTTCTTACTTCCTCTCTTTGCATCACGATTCACTCTGTGCGAAAGAAAGCTGAAAAGAGGAAAATAATAAAAATTGAGTGCAGAAAAAAATACTAGATCCTTGTTCTAATTTGATCTCTGGGGTCAAGAGTCTTTGCCAACTTACATACTCTAAAAACAGACTAGAATCTCATTGTTGTCCTAAGTTATTGTAACTAAAATCGTATCCGAGACTGCGGCTAGAGTGAGACAATCCCATGTCTTGGGGAGACACACACGCAAAGGCTCCCCATATTGCTTATTTTCGTCTCCAAAAGTCCTTTGCGACATATTCTTTTTGTGACCACGTTGATGTTTTTCATTTTGATTCTTGTATTTTTAATTTTTTATATGCCTTACACGTATGTATTAATAATACTATAGTTTTTAGCTACTGGCTATCGTATTATATGACGTTTATAACGTTAATGATTCAGAGATTGGTCCCTGTGGGCAGATAGTACATTTGACCTACTTATGCCTAGAAGTACTACGCATATCTGACACCGTGCGAGGGATCGAGACACTGCAATGTTTGCTTGTGTCAGTGTCTTTGATACTGTGCTATAAGTATTGTGTGTAGTATGTTTTTACGTCGCTTTGCTGCCACGATTTAGGTGATAATTTTATTCTGAGTTATACATAGTCATACTAGGCAATAAAGTGTTGCTACATACAATCAAGGCTCTGTATACAGATAAATTACAACCACAAATAGAATCGTTTCACTCTCCTATTTGACGAATCATACAAATGATTTTAAATTTCTCCTGACTCGATACCGCCTTGCCATGCTTCACACTTGGATTCGACTGCTATCGGCAACGGAACTTAAGATATGGATGATGATGAGGATTATGCAAGTAATATTGTGAGATATTAAATTTGGGGTATTCATTTACTTACGGCGAACAATCTCACAATATACTCCCATGTACAATTCGTGAGAGGTATTTGACATTTGAGATGTGTTTCTAGTTAACGTTGCAGACATATATATATATTTATAATTCGAAATAAAACTGCATTAAATCTGAGTTTTTAAAATATAAGTTTGGCCAGAGAGCAGTTAGATGTAAATAACAAAAATTAGGGAAACTCCATGAATAAAAGTGTCGTCGACATAAAAGCGTTAACGAAACGTTATTCTTAGTTTCATATGTCAATTTTCATCTTAATGCACTCATTCTGCAGTGCAAATACAATATCAATACTAACAACTGATAACTACAGCCCTACAGCTCCGTACCCTTACACTTTTGATACAAAAATCTTGACATGACTTAAGAATGCGCTGGAGTTTGCCACACTGCCTTTCAAATGCCTGAACGGTGGGACCAAAAACGTCGAAGGTCCACTAGGGCGTTTTTGCAGCGGCCATCAGCAGTCAAGAAGAAATATCGGCTTGCGGGTCCGCGAGAAAATCCAGGTCGCTGTAAGTGCCAAGCGGCGAAAATTAGAAAACTGCATCACTAAAAGTATCTTTTATGCGCCGGATTATCGCTTGCCGGGGCACAAAATACACCAGCAAACGCTGACAACCAAAAGCCGATAGACACCAGCGATTTTCAGGCCATACACGAGCGATCTTATGCTTTTACGAGGGCATTGCAGTGCCGTGGCGTTAACAGGAGCACTTCTCCATGTCGATGGAGGCAGTAAAATTTTAGGGTGTGAAATCAGTTACAGCGGGTGGATGTGCGTGAGCTGTTGATATGAACGTTTAGCCTTTTCGTCAAGGCTAGTCTCTTCTTACTAGAAAGCCAGTTCTTGTGAGAACCTGTTTTTGTACAAAAAAAAGTCTGTTCTCGAATATAATGATCAAGTTTTTCGTTACTGAGGAGGGGGTAAAATACTGAATCTAACCTAATACTCTTAATAATTACTTTTCCAATACGGACAGTTGGCTCTAATAAGAAAGTCTGGTATTACAAGAGTATATAAGCTTCAGCGATTGGTGCTGAGAAGCAAACCCCTCTCAGCTTGATTTTTCCGGAACTTCAGATGCGAAAGTTGATTTCGCCTCTTTGAATGGTGGTGGTGTTACCAGCGACTCGGTTACGCTTGGGCGTCTAAAATTTTTACTTATCGGCGCAAAAGTGACTTCTCTAAAGTCTCAACCGTAATCGATACAAGATTATCTAGGGTTAGATCCTTGAGATGTCGAGAACACTGCAATTAAGTCACCACTTTTTAATACATAGAAATTTAGAAATAAGCGAAAGTAAACGCGAGTCAGACCCTTAAATTCATGACAGTCACACGCTTGTGAGCAGGAGACCGCCTGTGACTTTGGTAATGCACGGTGAGGAGACTTCTTACTCATAAGAGAAAGCATAAATACTATGACAGCAACGCAATGTAAGCACAGGCGAGTATACCCTTCAGGATTTAATCCTGCCCTTCTCGTTCGGATAACTCTGTCTGCAGCGTGACATACTGTGATGTTACTCACGCCCGAGTGAGTGAGAGGGTTAACTCCGTAAGTTCCTAATTAGAACATGTCAATTACCATGCATACAAATAGTAGTATCTGCAGCACTTAAGCAAAATTAATTGTCTCCTATCGTGGGTGTTCAAGACTTGGAAGTTTATTAACTACTAAATGTCAGCGAATATATTAAAGTTTGTAGGTACTGATATTAATCTACAGCTGTTAGGATGGACGAGCGAAGAAGACAGCAAAGACAGGCTGCTAGAGAACGACAAAGAAGAGGACGCAGCGATTCAGAGAAGAATAAAGACAAGCAATGCGCGACCAAAACAAAGCACAGATGCCATCAACAAGAAATAATACGGATGAACAGCAACGAGAAATTTATTTAGAATATATGAGAAACAGGGATATTAAAAGAAAAAATATTATAAACGAAGGAGAAAGGTAAATAGTGCTTGACAACACGAGAGAAAGAGCTAGACAACGAAAAAACATTGTCGCACATTCATTACAATCCGTGTGATATAATATATAAATATATATATTTTTTCGAAGAGAATATGCTACTAGGAAAGCATCTGCCTATATACAATGCGATGCCTGAGGAAATACAAGGGCAGCTTGAGAATAAAAGAGTACTCTGTAGCAAGCGAAGCAATTAACGCAATCTGTTTTCGGTAATTGTGTTGTTATCGCATTAAACGAAGCAGAAAAAATGCTGGGCTACTGATCAGTATCCACGGGTCCTGAAATAGTGAGAAAAATCGGATACGCCAACAAAAAAACTGAAACATGCAACTTTATGGAGGGTTATCATTAAACTGGGAAACAGCTTGGAACACCCATCGGTGCAAATACATAGGAGAACATTGTAAGAAGTACCGTTGTATTTCTAGGTCTTTATCAAGACATAATGCGAATTTTTCACTGATAAACAAATGCGTGATATATTGGTCTAGGAAAGGCTAGCCGAGATGTAAGATAGACGGACTGCGTGGCGATAGACGGAGTTAAGCGGCGGACGTTAGTTCAGACGGTGTGGGTTAGGGTAGAAACGCGACCTTAGGTTAAATAAGGTTAGTGAAAACATTCACTAATCGTGTGTGTCTCGCTTTTCACTAATAGATAGCATGAAATTAGAGCGTCCTGAGGTATCCTGAATACGACCTGGAAAGTGATCAATGTAAGAAGGAGTTAAGTTCATATTTCAGCTACTGCTGCTCGCAATCTCGGGTAGAAGATTCACTGCCAGGCTTGGGACCCGTGCTTGGATCATTTGTCAAGCTTCGTATGCAAAATACATAAAAAATAGTGTTGAATGAATTAGCAGACATCATCAAGATCTTAGTTTTATTGACCCAGGGTCAATAAAACTAAGATCTTGATGATGTCTGCTAATTCATTCAACAACGATGGTCCAAGACGTCCAATCTTCCAGGAAATAAAAAATAGTGTTGTGCAAATACTTATGTCTAGGCACTGTACTTAAATCTTCAACGAAAACATTATCACCGCTCTTACTTCGTTTGCGGGTGGTAAATAATGTGTTTTTCATATTTGAAGCTTCAGAAGCAATTTATCATAGTATCGACTGTCTGACAGCTGAACCCGTTGCTCGTGTCAGCGTGTCAAGACATCAAGTTTATATGCATGCGTGCAAGCATGGTAGCCCTACGAGGGCCTGCCGCAGCTTCTTTTGCTTTTCGGAATAGCAGTATCCAAAACGTCTTCTATGAATGACACTGAGCATTTCATACCCTAAGAAAATTCTGGGCCACCCTAGTAGCTATAATTGGAAGAAACCAACATCGTGACTCTATGCCCGTGAAGTGGCCTGCAGTAACGTCACCTGGATTTCGCCCGAAGACCCACAAGGCAGTTATGCCAGTGAAAAGTAAGGTTCGAGTCATCAAGGCACTAACATCATAAGACTTTGTACAAGCCAGAAATATTCCCAAGCAGATACGACCAGCAGTGAATAATGGTCACCAATTAATTAATTGCTCTTACAAAATACTATTACGACGTAATTTTTGAAGTTCAGTTCAACGTTGCAAGACTTGCCGACGGTGAAGATCAGACCGAAGTCCGTCGTGATTCCATCAGCACCTTCTCCTAGATTAGATATACGGAATGACAGGCAGACTTTGAAATCTTCCGCACATGTCTGGACATGTCTGATACAGAAGATATTAAACGACGGAAAAAAATGGACCAAGGACCGTACCCCAGGGCACATTTATGCACCGGACGAATCTGGCTCCTCGTTCCACTGATGCTGACTCTGGCAGTTCAAGTAGAAATAATTGCCCTACTCCACTTGAAAAGAATCCCTCCAATACGCACATCCCTTAGTTTAATAATGATGATAATTTGCAATATGAAATAAAAATGTGAATTTTTGATTGACGTCTGAAAAAGCAACGGACGTGAATATAAGAACCCAACTGAAACCCAAGAGATATCAGCCAGTCAAGTTTCAGAACCGATCTTCTTACGCCTTAGTCACAATTTCTAAAGCAATTTCTAATGCGTCTTACTCATGAATTTAGTATTATGATCCAGCCACAATTATTGGAGCTATTTCTAAATAAATAGGAGTTATTTTTTATTCCTTCATTAACCATTCTTACAAACAGCGGATACTGTGATCCAAAGAAAAAGAGCGAGAAGGGGCATGTAGTATGTCGAGAGAAACGTGGTGCGCATGCATGAAGAATGAAAGAGCAAGTAAACAGCAAATCGGGGAAAAAAGAGGACGAACAAAAGAAAACATCATCAGGAGGAGTACGAAAATAGAAGGCAGCGAAGTGGGCACGAAAAATTGACGTCCAGAGGCTAAGGTACCAACAAATATCACGCTGGAGCGCCACTCTCACCATTAAGGTTGGGCAAAGCTAACTAACCTGACAACTAAGCAGACAACTAAGCAGACAACTAAGCAGACAACTAAGCAGACAACTAAGCAGACAACTAAGCAGACAACTAAGCAGACAACTAAGCAGACAACTAANCCTACTAACATAATGGCAATAGCTCAAAGAGGCCGGGGTGTTAGTCCCGGTGTCTCTTTGGGAATGGGCCTTTTGGTTCGTCTACTGCCGCCTATCTAATCTAATCTACAGCTGTTACGATGGACGAGCGAAGAAGACAGCAAACAGAGGCTGCTAGAGAACGGCATAGAAGAGGACGCAGCAATTCAGAGAAGAATAAAGACAAGCAATGCGCGACCAAAACAAAGCACAGATGCCATCAACAAGAAATAATACGGATGAACAGCAACGAGAAATTTATTTACAATATATGAGAAACAGGGATATTCAAAGAAAAAAATATTATAAACGAAGAAGAAAGGTAAATAGTGCTTGACAACACGAGAAAAAGAGCTAGACAAAAAAAAAAAAAAATTGTCGCACATTCATTACAACCTGTAAGATATAATATATAAATATATATATATATATATTTTCGAAGAGAATATGCTACTAGGAAAGCATCTGCCTATATACAATGCGATGTCTGAGGAAATACAAGGGCAGCTTGAGAATAAAAGAGTACTCTGCAGCGAGTAAAGCAATTGACGCAATCTGTTTTCGGTAATTGTGTTGTTATCGCATTAAAAAAAGTAGAAAAAATGATGAGCTACTGATCAGTATCCACGGGTCCCGAAACGGTGAGAAAAAAATCGGATGAGCCGATAAAAAACTGGAACATGCAACTTTATGGAGGGTTATCACTAAACTGTGGGAAACAAAGCTTGGAACATCCATCGGTGCAAATACATAGGAGAACATTGTAAGAAGTACCGTTGTATTTCTAGGTCTTTATCAGGACACAATGCGAATTTTTCGCTGATAGAACAAATGCGTGATATATTGGTCTAGGAAAGGCTAGCATGCAGAGATGTAAGATAGACGGACTGCGTGGCGATAGACGGGGTTAAGCGGCGGACGTTAGTTTAGACGGTGTGGGCAAGGAGGTTCTAATAGAGAGGAGTGCACCCTCTCTATTTATCCTACGGGAGCGTTGCGAGTAAACTTTTCCCTTAAACTGGCTGAGTGGCTTATCCAAATCGGAGAGCGGCATTGTTTCACGCAGCATATATAGGAAGGAGTCCTGAGCTCAAATTTTTATAGATACTAACCATCGACGAAATTCCGAGCGAATGGAAGTATATTAAGGAAACTTGTATCCTGTATACCATCTGATTATGAAAGTAACAGGTGTGCCCTGGGATATAAATCTTCAGACACCATTGCCTTTGCAAATCAGCCTGTCTGTATCTTCCTTAATTATAAGTGTTGACCACTTCCACTTCAGCCACTTTAAGGACTCCAAACGCCAGCTTCGATCACGTGACACAGCCATGTGTTTACTCGCCCAGAGAATGCTTGGGCTTGCCCCTCCCATTAGAAGCTCCTTGGGTGTGGGTTAGGGTAGAAGCGCGACCTCAGGTTAAATAAGATAAGTGAAAACATTCACTAATTGTGTGTGTCTCGCTTTTCACTAATAGATAGCATGAAATTAGAGCGTCCTGAGGTATTCTGAATACGACCTGGAAAGTGATCAATGTAAGAAGAAGTTAAGTTCATATTTCGGCTACTGCTGCTGCTCGAATCTCGGGTAGAAGATTCACTGCCAGGCTTGGGACCCGTGCTTGGATCATTTTTCAAGCTTCGTATGCAAAATACATAAAAATAGTGTTGTGCAAATACTTATGTCTAGGCACTGTACTTAAATCTTCAACGAAAACATTATCACGGCTCTTACTTCGTTTGCGGGTGGTAAATAATGTGTTTTTCATATTTGAAGCTTCAGAAGCAATTTATCATAGTATCGACTGTCTGACAGCTGAACGCGTTGCTCATGTCAGCGTGTCAAGACATCAAGTTTATATGCATGCGTGCAAGCGTGGTAGCCCTACGAGGGCCTGCCGCAGCTTCTTTTGCTTTTCGGAATAGCAGTATCCAAAACGTCTTCTATGAAGGACACTGAGCATTTCATACCCTAACAAAATTCTGGGCCACCCTAGTAGCTATAATTGGAAGAAACCAGCATCGTGACTCTATGCCCGTGAAGTGGCCTGCATAACGTCACCTGGATTTCGCCCGAACACCCACAAGGCAGTTATGCCAGTGAAAAGTAAGGTTCGAGTCATCAAAGCACTAACATCATAAGACTCTGTACAAGCCAGAAATATTCCCAAGCAGATACGACCAGCAGAGAATAATGGTCACCAATTAATTAATGGCTCCTACAAAGTACTAGTACGACGTAATTTTTGAAATTCAGTTCAACGTTGCAGGACTTGCCGACAGTGAAGATCAGACCGAAGTCCGTCGTGATTCCATCAGCACCTTCTCCTAGATTAGCTATACGGAATGACAGGCAGACTTTAAAATCTTCCGCACAGGCCTGGACATGTCTGATACAGTAGATATTAAACGACAGAAACAAGTGGACCAAGGACCGCACCCCAGGGCACATTTATGCACCGGACGAATCTGGCTCCTAGTTCCCCTGATGCTGACTCTGGAAGTTCAAGTAGAAATAAATGCCCTACTCCATTTCAAAAGAATCCCACCAATACGCACATCCCTTAGTTTATATTGATGATAATTTGCAATGTGAAATAAAAATGTACATTTTTCATTGAGGTTTGAAGAAGCAACGGACGTGAATAGAACCCAACTGAAACCCAAGAGATATCAGCCAGTCAAGTATCAGAACCGATCCTCTTACACCTCAGTCACAATTTCTAAAGCACTTTCTAATGCACCTTACTCATGAATTTAGTATTATGATCCAGTCACAATTAATGGAGCTATTTCTAAATAAATAGGTATTATTATTTTTTTCCTTCTTTAAGCATTCTGACCCACAGCGGATGCTATGATCCAAAGAAAAAGAGCAAAAGAGCGAAAAGGGGCATGTAGTATGTCGAGAGAAACGTGGAGCGCATGCATGAAGAATAAAAACGCATGTAAACGGCAAGTCGGGAAAAAAACTGGACGAACAGGAGCAAACATCATCAGTAGGAGTATGAAAATAGAAGGAAGTGAAGTGGGCACGAAAAATCGACGTCCAGAAACTAAGGTACCAACAAAGGTAACGTTGGAGCGCCACTCTCACCATTTAGGTAGGGCAAAGCTTTAGCACGAATTTAGTATTACAGTTCAGTTACAATTATCGTTGGTGTCATTCATAAAAACTTCTCTAACAATTATGAGAGCTATTTCTAAGGCTTCTTAGTTCCAAATTTTGTATTTCACAGCACAAAGATGTTGTACAACAACATAGCTAACCAATTTGCCAGTATCTGGACGACCTGGTCTAATAAACTTGCGGAAATGCAGCGGCCGGCGAGTTACGAAGCTCCTTTGCCCACAGGACCTCGAGAGCTCAATTGGAAACTGCATCCAGCCGAGGTGTTGTCGCCGCGAGGCATCCGCAACCTGGCAGATCTCGAGCCCGGCCTCACCAATTCCATTTAAACCTTAATTGAGGAAGTTGATCCATAAGCTAACAGCTCTCCTCAGATTCAATACAGGGAAGGTCTCAGCTAGACAGCCAGATAGGTGCGTCAGGGAACCGGTGGAACAAATTACGAGAGTTTGGAAAGATAGGGGAAGTTGCGCGTCACAAGGACTGCCACGTGCCAAAGACTGGAAGCCTCAACGTGTTCCAGGCAGTCTACTGGTAACTAGAGAGGGAAACATGGGGGCAGGGACGGCGTTATGATAATGATGACTACGACACCGGCATCATTAGTCTGTTTGTACAAAACTAATGAGCAATTACTTGGTTTCTATTGGTAACCTGATAAATATGCGCGCCATGCAAATTCTTAAACTTAAGTTTCCGCGTATTTTACATTTTCTCCAGTTTCCTTGAAGTACTAAACCCGAATGTTAAGTCATTCTATTATGATTAATATGTTTCATTATCTGTTCAGCTAACATAATTTATCATTTAGTTTTATATGATTTAATGCATTTTCATTGAGGGTTGAACTTTGCCCTCCCCTAGGCTTGAGGCACATAGAAATATCAACATATGGCCCCAACACTTGATTACAAACGACGCTGGGGAAGATTAGATAGCAGACAACAGATATGGACCAACAGGCCCATTCACATAGAGAGAAGTCGCTGAAGGCGGTAATGTTGTGAGAACAAACAGAAAAGAAAAACTGAAAAGGCCTTGGCTCTGCGTAACAGAAAACTGCTGGAGGAGCCAGAAAATATAAACTTTTTGCATTGTTGCTCTACCAAATACGCTAGAAACTGGTTGTCTGCAAGCGTTTAAAAAATAAACTAAAAAAAAACGGTGTACAGTACGAGTTTAACATATATATTTTATCGTAAATTTTCAATTTCAGTGCTGCCAACTCTTTACCGTCTAGTTTAAACAAATATATTTTAGTGAGAACATAGTTACCTGAAATTGGGAGCTGAAAGGGGTTGAAAGATGTGCTACAGATCCTTTCAATGTTCGGGAGAAATTCCCTAAAGTGAATAAATATTGCAAGTTTTCCGGCTTGTATTATTAGCATAGGCTTTGTTTAACCTCCATACTTATGAACTGACTGATCTCTCTACAGTAATAATCATCCGGAGGCAAGTTAGATGAGTCTCTAGTGATTATATCCACCGTTGAATATCCACAGCCAATGGGTAGATGCAGAAAAGCGAAGTATACTGTAATGTCCATCTGCAGAGTAGTCAGTGTTCCAAATATTTCGTGCAATTCTACATACTTGACAAACAGTTTCTTACTTGTGTAATGGCTCTGTTAAGACCCCAGCACCAATTTTTAATTTTTGCATAAGAAATCTACAGTTATGCCTTCTGAATTATCTTGAAGGCTGCATAATATAAAAGAAGGTCTGACTGATATGATTAGTAAAATCCAAATTTACCACCGCTCACAGGCACAGCATGTGACGTGACTCAAGCAGTGGAACAAACGCTCCGTTTTACCCATAAAATAAAGTAATTAGAAACACAATGGGTCTACAACTACACCTACAAGCACAAAGTAACCAATATTACTTTATCTATGGAGGCCAAATCACATAAATAGGTGGCCATGCTCGAGGAAACCCATTTGGTACACTCCATCGCTAAAAAAATTGAAGTACTCAAATATCGTCGGGGGTTGTACGCGCTGCAACGTACCGCAGGCAGCTGCACATGCAGCACTACAGCTGCAAATGCAGCACTACAGCTGCACATGCCGCACTACAGCTGCACATGCCGCACTACAGCTGCACATGCCGCACTACAGCTGCAAATGCAGCACTACAGCTGCACATGCCGCACTACAGCTGCACATGCCGCACTACAGCTGCAAATGCAGCACTACAGCTGCAAATGCAGCACTACAGCTGCAAATGCAGCACTACAGCTGCACATGCCGCACTACAGCTGCACATGCCGCACTACAGCGGCTGGAAAGCACCGCCGCTGACATGGTGCAGTAAGGAAATCGTCCGCAGCTGAGGGCGATGTTTTACGACAGCCCAGGAGGCGATAACAGCAAATGACAGCAGTCAGTTTCCAGAAGCAATCGCTCAGAGACAGTTAGGGTGTAGGTACACCAACGTGTAGCCAGACAGGAATAAGCAGAGCTGGTGGAGCAGGGGGTGGAGACCCTCTGTGACGTCATCGGTGCCAGGAAGCAAAGAGCATAACGGGAAGACTCACGAAAAATTAGCACTAAGAAGTGACGTCATCATCGACGAATCTATGGTTGAGCAGCCTAGGAGTATTTTAACTAATTTTACCAGAAAAATCGTCTTAAATTGCAATATTTTTTCTCTAGCCTATAAATAAATGAAGATAATATATACTAATTTAGCAATAAACTATAGAAAATTGCAGTGCATCTTGGTGGAAACTTTCCAACACTAGCGCCGAATTGTTCCCTTTCGGCGACTCAATTTAACTTCGTTTTCTTGATGGAAGCCTTATTAACACTTCATATTCACTTCACAGTACTCTTCACAGAATATATCTATTCCTTACCAACATATATAAGCACCATTATAGCCAATTCTGTACGCGAGAGAAGCCACAGTAACAGTTAGCCATTAACCGAACTTTCGGTACTTGGCGACATTTTTCGATATTTTGCAACTCAAGAAGCTGGTCAGTCTTGAGCGGGAGACTGAATGAAATAAATCGAAAAAATACGATTGTATGTTCAAGAAAACCATGTACGAAGGTTTGAGGCCCCACACCTAAAATACTTCGACTCGTCGATGTGATGTAAATTTGCTACGTGCGGTCACAGCTATGTTTTATTTCAGTCCTATTGAGTCCTCCCGTTGCATTCTTTGCTTCCTG
>LQNS02276620.1:1821025-1832206 GCA_001587735.2 Parhyale hawaiensis
TCTAACCCTAGATAATCTTGTATCGATTACGGTTGAGACTTTAGAGAAGTCACTTTTGCGCCGATAAGTAAAAATTTTAGACGCCCAAGCGTAACCGAGTCGCTGGTAACACCACCACCACTCAAAGAGGCGAAATCAACTTCCGCATCTGAAGTTCCGGAAAATCAAGCTGAGAGGGTTTGCTTCTCAGAACCAATCGCTGAAGTGTATATACTCTTATAATACCAGACTTTTTTATTTGAGCCAACTGTCCGTATTGGAAAAGTAATTATTAAGAGTATTAGGTTAGATTCAGTATTTTACCTCCTCCCCAGTAACGAAAAACTTGATCATCATATTCGAGAACAGACTTTTTTTGTACAAAAGCAGGTTCTCACAAGAACTGGCTCTCTTGTAAGAAGAGACTTGCCTTGACAAAAAGGCTAAACGTTCATATCGACAGCTCACGCACATCCACCCGCTGTAACCGATTTCACACCCTAAAATTTTACTGCCTCCGCCGACACGGAGAAGTGCTCCAGTTAACGCCACGGCTCCGCAATGCCCTCGTAAAAGCATAAGATCGCTCGTGTATGGCCTGAAAATCGCTGGTGTCTATCGGCTTTTGGTTGTCAGCGTTTGCTGGTGTATTTTGTGCCCCAGCAAGCGATAATCCGGCGCATAAAAGATACTCTCAGTGATGCAGTTTTCTAATTTTCGCCGCTTGGCACTTACAGCGACCTGGATTTTCTGGCAAGCCCGCAAGTCGATATTTCTTCTTGACTGCTGATGGCCGCTGCAAAAACGCCCTGGCGGACCTACGACGTTTTTGGTCCCACCGTTCAGGAATTTGAAAGGTAGCGTGGCAAACTCCAGCGCATTCTTAAGTCACGTGGATATTTTTGGATCAAAAGTATAAGAGAACGGAGCTGCAGGGCTGTAGTTATCAGTTTTCAGCATTGACATTGTATTTGCTCTGCAGAATGAGTGCCTTAAGATGAAAATTGACATATGAAACTAAGAATAACGTTTCGTTAAAGCTTTTATGTCGACGACACTTTTATTCATGGAGTTTCCCTAATTTTTGTTATTTACATCTAACTGCTCTCTGGCCAAACTTATATTTTGAAAACTCAGATTTAATGCAGTTTCATTTCGAATTATAAATGTATATATGTTTGTAACGTTAACTAGAAACGTATCTCAAATGTCAAATACCTCACACGTCTCGCGTAAACCATCCACGAAGAATACTGAATAGCTAACACATGAACAATTGTACATATAAGTATATTGTGAGATTGTTCGCCATAAATAAATGTAAACTCCAAATTTGATGTCTGACAATATTACATATATTGCCCCCCTTACATTCATATCTTAAGTTCCGTTGCCGATAGCAGTCGAATCCAAGAGCGCAGCATGTCAAGGAGGTATCGAGTGGCGAGAAAAACAACTGAGAAGAATTTTAAAATCATTTCTATGATTCGTCAAATAGGAGAGTGAAACGATGTTGTTTGTGGTTGTAATTTATCTGTATACAGAGCCTTGATTGTATGTAGCAACACCGTATTGCCTAGTATGACTATGTATAACTCAGAATAAAATTATCACCTAAATCGTAGCAGCAAAGCGACGTGAAAACATACTACACACAATACTTAATGCATGGTATCAAAGACACTGACACAATCAAACATTGCAGTGTCTGTATCTCTTGCACGGTGTCAGATATGCGTGGTACTTCTAGGCTTAAGTTCCGGTAGGTCAAATGTACTATCTGCCCACAGGGACCAATCTCTGAATCAGTAACGTTATAAACGGCATATAATACGATAGCCAGTAGTTAAAAACTATATTATCATTATTAATACATACGTGTAAGGCATATAAAAAACTAAAAAATACCAGAATCAAAATGAAAAACATCAACGTTGTCACAAAAAGAAAGTGTCGCAAAGGGCTTTCGGAGACAAAAATAACCAATATGGGGAGCCTTTGCGTGTGTGTCTCCCCAAGACATGGGATGTTCTCACTCTAGCAGCGATCTCGGATACGATTTTAGTTACAATAACTTAGGACAACAATGAGATTCTAGTCTGTTTTGGAATATGTTAGTTGGCAAAGATGCTTTACCCCAGAGATCAAATTAGAACAAAGATCTAGTAGTGTTTTCTGCACTCAATTGTAATTATTTTCCTATTTTAAGCCTTTCTTTGCGCAGAGTGAATCGTGATCCAAAGAGAGGAAGTAAGGAGAGATACAAGGAATGTCAAGAGAAACTTGGAAACCATGCACGTACGGAACAACATGCATGAAAACTGCAAGTCGTGAAAGAAGAGGAAAAACTGAATAAAGCATCAGCAGTACGAGCATGAAAGTGGAAGAAAGGAATGTGGACACAAAGCAAAGACGTTATTTCTTTCTCATAGAAACGTTATAAGAAACTCATGGAAACTTTACAAATTATACTTGCCCTGAACCAAGAGTACCGTGTATGTATCGGAGTCCTAAGGAGGTTTAATAGAGAGGAGTGAACCAGGAGCCTCTTCCGTGAAGCTCCAGAATCTCGTGTGGCTGCAGCCAGTCGCCGTATGCACCAATCGCATATCAGTTCATCAGTTTGTCTGCTGCTCTCCTGTAAAACTCGCTGCTCCTGCGTCACTTTCACCAATGAGATTCATGAACGCATCACAGCCACACCTGACCAATTGAAACGCAAGCTTACGGTACCTCATTTATTGCGGTAGGGCTCCCTCCTCCTCCTCCTCTATTAAACCTCCTTGCGGAGACCTGAAATATCAGCGAATTCGTCTCGAATGTAACGTGTGTGTTCCCTTAACGGAAGGCGCGCACGCCCCATAACATAAGTAGCTGGAACAAAAAATGCATAAATAAAAAGTTGCACAACGTATGACTTCCGAGGCCTTTCTTTATTTGAATATCTTACTCATTGTAAGAGTTAGCGGCGACAAAACGAGGGAAGCAAAGTAAATCAAATATCAGACTCGTGTGTGGATGACACGAGAAATACGTTCCCCAGCAATGAAGTCTCGCATGTTTACAACAATAAATAATAAAGGCGAGTGCACACTAACGTAAAAGTTGCTACGTCACTAATCTATTCACCTTGGCTGTCACGTTGCCATCACTTCAACTTACGATAGTTGAATATGACACGAAAACTAAAGAAATTACAGTTTCAAATTAACTTAGGAGTAGGAGGTATACTCAAAGCTTTATCACTGCTACTTGCCATACAGCGTACAAACCGCAAGAAACGACTCGTATCTTGGATATTCTTTTTAGTGTTAAAGTAATGTGCAAGCCGAAGCCGTATATTTGCCGCAACGTAATCAGATGTGGAACTGTCTGGAAGTGCAACTTTTGCGTTAGTGTGCACGCGCCTTAACTCTATGGTCTTACATGCTGCACATGCAACAATCTCGGTAAATGGAAACAGCAAAGACATCTATTTATATTAAATCGGTACAGCGTAAGCGCTCTTGGCAGTCTTAACGACTAACAAATGTTGCAAGAAATCGCAACTGTTCTATAATACAGACAGAAGATGTCAGCGCAGGAGCATTCCATCGAAATCTGCTCATCCCGTTGCATTTACTGCATGCCGTCATTTTGCTGGACGGTATTCTTTGTGCCATTCTTACGAGGAGTAGTTGTAGTGGAAGTAGTACAATCTTTACTAGCGCACCAGGGACACAATGTCTATATCGCGCCGAACTATTCCTGTGGTTTAACACAGGCTCGTGCGCCTCTAGGAAGAGAGGTATGTCTCGTTTCAAATTTGCGGTATCAATGATTTTAGTCTCGGCTTTTCTGCCGGTAGGTCTCAGAGTGGTCAGTGCGCTACTGACAGGGTCCCTAGTTACTTTTCCGCAGGAGATGTTGCAGCTTGCCGCAGTTCCTGCTGATGAGGTTAGTTTTGCAAAGTTAATTAGGCTTTCAATACTTAACTTTACAAGCTGCAACATTTCCTGCGGAAAAGTAACTAGGGACCCTGGGGGTGCGTGAGGCCAAAATATATTGGGGCAGGGAAAGGGCCCGAGAGAATATACGCCTGAGGGCTGCCACCGTTACAAAATAAAATTTACTTTATACGTTTAAAGGGCTAATTTGCTCGAAACTTCAGCCCTCCTCCGTAGGACTGCCTTTGAATCCATCTCAAGGACTATCGGTTTGGGGTTGACGCCTGAAATTAGACCTAATGAAGTAGCGAAGCCAATGCTTATAGCTGGAGTTCCGGGCAATTTGAAGCTAAGAGAAAAGCTCATTTCGCTTCAATTATCCCAATCGCTTACATCTTTTGCAATAGTAGATAAATAGCAATATGGATAGCGAAAAAACGTTGAACAGTTCCAAGTGTCAACAAAGTGTGTCTAACGCTTACAAAACTAACTCTAAGCCTCACAAGTATTTTGTCTATCTAGGTCTTCGTTAGTAATGTGGAGTCATCCCCCCCCCCCAAGTCCAACGACTGGCGGTTATCGCTGGGTATTAGAGAGCAGGTGCGCGACTATAGCGTGGGTCGTTGATCAAGAGGGGCATTTACTCTGTTACGTCGAGCTACTCACCAACTCGTCCTAGTCAAGAACCAAGTGGTGGGTGGTGTCGTCCATTTGCCCACTTCTACCGATATGCTCTTACTCGATTAGCTATAATTTACTAAGAATTTTATTCACTTCATTGAATTGAAGTTCAGATAATCGCAAACTGTCATGCTTGAGAGGGGCGTAAGCTAAGCCCTGTGGAAGTCTCGGCCAGGTTAAACGTCATCGCTTTACGATTAAATCGTCTGTGTGTCCTTACAGGTTACAAATAGTTCTAGTGCTACGAGAATTGCGGTTTCAACTCACACCATAAACTCGATCCGAAAAAAAGACTCGAATTCTCTAGACTGAACTTAGACAAAATCGAGTCCATGGAGGAGATCATCTCGACAGAAGCGCACAACCCGAAGATGATTCCCGTCCGCCACTGGAGGCAATTTCGTCGATCCGAAACAGGTACTCCAAGTGCCAATCTTCGAGCAAGGTAGGGTACACGTGTCTCCTCTTCGTTCCAAACTTAAATACTGTGTCATTATTGCAGATTGATTATTTAGCATACGTAGACTAGAAAAGACAAATACAATATTCATCTCACGGCGCATTGTATGTACCATAGACCGCACCATACATTGACTGGACACTGACCCCTAAGCCAGATTTCGGTCCCGCAATTGGGCCTGACTGCACGGTGCCGCAGACGCATTTTTATATGTTCCCCATTACTTGTTCATACTTTTTTAGGCTGTTTGACTTAATTCTTTTACATTCAGTAATGACTTGCAAACTTGTTCAATGTACATACTTCTAAAACTTCTATATGCAACAAATTCACAAAAATGTTAAGGCTTGAAGTGTAATCACGTAGAGTAACTATTTATGACATCCTTTGATATTTGCAGTAAACTTATTTCGCAATAGTCAGTAAAATAAACAGTCTCGTTTTGTAGAACTGAAGCTTCTCAAATTCGTGTTATGCTCGATTTGTAATGAAATGCCAAGTCAACAGCTGATGAAAATGTTGATGAAATTTATTAGATAGTTATACGGGCTAAGCGAGAAAATCAGAATAGACTGCAGAGCTGAAAGGTGAGTTCGAGCAGCTTGCAGCCATACAGTGTAGTGATGAAGCCCGGCCAGTAGTTATGTAATGAAGCACTGACTGCCATGAAGTGATCTAGCATTGGCAGCAGGGGAGTGATATAGCATTGGCCGCCGTGAAGTGATCTGAATGATGAAGCACTGGCCTCCATGAAGTGATGTAGTATTGACAGCCGTGAAGTGATATTGCATTGCACCCGTGAAGTGATGTAGCTTTGACAGCTGTTATCATTAGCCGCCCTGAAGTGGTGATGTCATGTAGGGCAGTGTGAAGTGATTTAATTCCAGCAACCATGATATGTTTCAACTCAGGCAACCAAAAAGTGATGCAACACAGGAAACTATGAAGTGATATAACGTAGGCAATCACAAGGTGGTGTAATATACCTAGGCAGTTAAGGGAAATGATATTGACAATCACAATGTGCAGCTTTAGATAGTTCCAGTTATGAAGGGTTGTATTAGCCATAAATTGTTCTGTTTTAATAGTATTTACCGACTGTCTTAGTATCTTTATCTCATAGTCAAACATGCACGTTCAGTTCATTGCTAGGTACCAATTTAGTATTACTGCAGGGTCATTTTTAATCAATTTATTTTACGTTAGCGGGTTTTCTTAGCCTCACTTTTGTTGCAACTATTGGGATGAGGTCTAACGAAAGCTGAACATACTTCAATTTTTGAGATTATTGCTTCAAAAACTCAATTGAACGTGACGTTAAAGTACACTACGTGTAGTATGTATGAGCCAAGATTTTCTATAAAATTTTAAAAGTCCTAGAAATTATGAACTTACAATTTTTCTTGGTGTCCGAAGGTATGATGCATATTGCCTACTGACGATATATGATGGTGAATTTAGATTCCCTGCTCTGCAACGCATTCCTTATGGTCCGACGAAAAAATTAATATTAGTTAAGTTCTGTGATTATTAGAACTCATTTTATTAACACTTACTTCAATCGGCCTCCGGGCCCAATTGCGAGAGGCCTGATTGCAGTGCCCAGTCAATGTATGGTGTGGTCTTTGTATTTACACAAGCTACATCGTTACTATTCAATCTCAGCGGCCTCCGTGGGGTTCTGTATAGCTATACCAGCATGGAAGTAGAGCATTTAACTGCACACACTGCTTGGCTCCCCAGCTTACTAACATAATTGGATCCCAACAGCTGTTCGTTAGCCAAATTGTTCACAGGTCGTTGTACGGTAGTTTCCCGTCTATTATTAGCAATTAAGAGAATTTAAAACTCCATATGTATATAGTTAACAGTAAAATAGTAGTAAGTAGTAGTAATAGAAGTTTTTACTAGCGCTTCAGTGGCACACTGCCTATATCGCGCCGAACTATTCCTGTGTTTAACCACAGGCTCGTGCGCCGACTAGGGCGCGTTTTAAATTGTCAATGNAAATTGTCAATGATTTTTGTCTCGGCTTTTCTGCCGGTAGGTCTCAGAGTGGTCAGTGCGCTACTGACAGGAAAAAGGCGCAAGTTGAGCATCTCCAACCCCCGGGCGCGGCTGAACGCTGTTGCTCAGTTACGCCGCACAGGGGAAGGAAACGATATACAAGAAAGTAGAAGTCTGGCGGGAATAGGTCAGCCACCTCGATCGGCAGCCCACCTCCCGAAACAGAAGGGGAAGTATTGAGAGCCTACCTAACTTTACAAAACTAACCTCGTCAGCAAGAACTGCGGTAAGTTGCAACCTAGGGGGTTAAAAAAAAGATATAAGACATGTAATATTAAAGATTTTGCTGGTGTAAGGATAGGAGGGTGACTCACCTAACATACTGTATATCATAAATCATGTCCTCCATAAACTGAGCTAAGCCAGTGTCTCCCAGCAACTAATAATATAAGTATATAAGTCTCATACATTAAGATACATAAGTGGCATCCTTATACGCAAATGATATTTTTCTTCAACGTTTTCATTACCACGTAATATTTCAAATGTTATGCACCTGAAAGACAATCCAACAGCAAATGCACATACGTATAACTACAGTACATACCGTAACAATAAATTGGTACTATTTTAACTAATTTATTAATATTCTTTTGAAAACATGCTGAGTAAAATCACGTAATGTGCTACGGATCCGCACTAAATATATAATTTATTGCAGTTTAATATGCAATTTAATCTCCATAGAAAATTACTATATATATTATACATGTACAAAAACAGCCAATACTGTGTAAAGTTGGGAACCTACAGTCCATATACATATCACAACCACCATATACCCTGCTAGCAAAACATGTGCAATGACGAGTAGATAAGATTAAACAGGAGACAGTAAACGATACAACAGCCCCATTCCCAGAAGGCCGCCGGGACTTACGCTCCGACCCTCTATGAACTATTGCCACTATGTCAGTATCATTTAGATGGCTGAGGAAAAATAAGAAAAAGTGGAATAAGGACATCAGCCAAAAAACTATCAGCTACGCACGATTTAAAGCTGCAGATCAGCGGCGCTTAGAAACGTCACGTTAGTTGGGGCGAAGAGAGAAGATTATGGATTAAGGTGGCCTCCGAAGTTTAGGCCGTTAAGAGTTTGTGACACCCGGAGGAGGTGTTGAGGAGCACTGAATTTACCTATGTATATGCACTTAATATCTGTAACTTACAGCTAATGTAAATAGAAGGAGATGCGGAATTTTCTGAGTAAAGAATAGCATCGTAGTGGGGTTATCCAGTCGTGCTTGGTGATAATTTAACATTTACCATTCGCCCTCACCGAGAGAACCGGTAACTCAAAACCAGCAGACTTTTCTGTTCATCAGCTGAAACATCTACGTTAGCCATATTGCCTCGGCATCATAAGCACGGTTCACACGATGCTCTAAAATAAACAACTTTTCAAAGCTCCACGTCTAATCATCAACTGTATCCGTTCAAACACCACAAAAAAGTGAAATTTACAGGAGTTGTTAGTAATGTTACAAGACATAAATGACTGAATTTTGGTGATTATCGGTTGGTCCGTTTGTGTGTTTGACTAAGGTATGTAAGGCTGTTTGTTAGCAGCATGACTCAAAAAATTATGAACGGATTTTCAAAAAAAAGTACTGAAGCTGTTAATACTGTTGAAGGGCTCAAATGATTAGATTTTGGTTTTAATACAAATAAAATTATAGTCTCAGCACCAATTTTACTTTTTAATAACCGTTGCCTTACTTGTCGGAGGTATGCGCTCTCAGTGTGATCCTTATATAATAAAACGTTTGGTGTATTTATTTATTTATTTCGTGCCCGCTCTGAAGGAAACGGATAGGCGAAAAATAGGCCAGGCTGTAGATTTTATAAATCGATGACCAGGTTGCAGAAGATGGCAAAGGCTGATCCGAAGTCATTTCTTGCTTGAAACACTCCTTGAAATCGAGACAGTGTGTATGCAGCTTTTGGAGTCCAATTTTTAAACTTTTTTCTCTCAGATCACGACGTACTGTCGTCCATTTCTGTCCATTACCATGTGCTCCTCCAGCTCCATACCGAACATATCCCTCACACTGTCGTTCTTTGAAGGTGCGAGTTTTGTTTCATAGCCCAAAAATTTCAGGATTTCAGTGAAGCAGATATTTAAGTTCGGAAAACCGTATCTTGGCTACGGAGCGCTGACATGCATACAAGCTGGCTGGAGTTACATTCAAGTTTATTGCACTATTGAAGACGCACACCTAATCAAGATGGAAGATGGGGGAACGTGTAAGTAGTACGAGGCTACTACAGTCTCAACATCGAAGATGTGCTACGAATGCATGGAGAGAGATGAATCATCTATGCGATACAGTCAAGAAAGACGTGAAGCAGAAAGGTTACAGAAGTGCATGAAGGCTGCTGATAAGCGTGAGTTGGAAAATGAGGAAACCACTAGTCAGAGAAAAAAAGCTCTAAGCTTGAAAGCACGACAAATTATCAATGAAGAAAATGAAGCAAATCAGAGAAGAGAAGATTCCGCAATGGCCTATATTACTAAATAAAAATATTATTTATTGCGTGAATTTTTTTACGCGCGGGTCCACTAGTCTAGTTATAATCACTGTAGTCCAGTCGTTAGCGCTGTTTTAGTTTTTATAACGTTCGGTAGTTTTTCTAATACCGTTATTTTCCATTCATAATAAGATATAAACTCTGCTTAGTTCATTCGTACGTAGATCCACCGAAATAAGTTCATCAAACTGTGGTGAACACGAGAAATACGCACTTTATTCTTGTACATCCACTCTGCCATTCACTTCAGTAGAGCATACATACGATAATAACTTCTTATCTTATAACTCAAGGATACAGTGTTTCAGATCATATTACGTAAATATTCTCGGTGTTCCATAATCCAAATGACACACTACAAATACCTTCAGTTAACGTTTAGATAAGCTCGTCGCCGTACACTCTACAATATTAAAATAAAAATTTACCTTAGGAACGATAATGGCGCTGTCACCAGGGACATTATATCCTTGCCTTAGTGCTGTTCTAAAGGCCGTCCGGACTGAGGCCTTCGGTGTCATTAGCGAAAAACGCCGCGCTATAGCGCCTGCAAGAGCACAGAGTCCGCCATCCTTCCAGACACAAATTACTATCCTTAACCCTTGACAATATTTTAGGACACTGCGTCTCAAATTGAATCTATATTATTTCCTTGATTATTTACAAATACATTTTCTTAAAAACTATCGTAGTAAATTTCATTTGACAAAGTTCTTATTGTTAATATCGTACCTCAGCGTCAAAGTGACGGCATAGCATTTGTGACGATACCGCTTCATTGGTCATCTTTCATTATTAATTTACTTATATGCGCTGTAACTGCAAACTTTAATGGTCAAAAGAGATAGGAGCACTCTCGCCTACAGTTCTGCAGAGCAGCGCATTTTTTCTTGCCTTTAGTAGACGTGCAAAAAATATATTTATTTAGCACCGATAAAAATCTCTCCTAAAATAAACCATTGACTTGCACATTCTACATGCGAAGTCATACCACTTGAATAGAATTGCTTTTTTTTTACTCCATTGGAAAGCACTTTCGTCGGAGGAAGAAATCTAACTGAAGAAAAATAATTACTAAAGTGAAACTCGAGTGCTTTCGTAGTTATTTTGTTCTCTGAAGAACACCTCACCATTTGCTTCGCTATTATCTCCTGGAGCTGTGAGGTCAGTGCAAAGACAGTTTTGATGTGGGGAAGGAACAATCAATCAGGCTCTGAGAGAGTGCCAATTGAAACTCTTTTTCATTGCCACGATGACGAAGTTGCAGAAGCAAGAAGTAAAGAGAATTTTAAGACTTTCCTAGCTTTGCCATCAAATGCAGTCGCATTTAATTTTTATCAGATTCAGTCGAGCTTGGCGCCGTGGCCATCATCTTCAACATGACCTAACATTCATCTCATTTCCCGTAAGTGCGACAGAAATTAGACAGATAAATATATAAACAGATTAATAAATTTCGTGGTGAAGTAAGTTGGAAATGAAAAGCTAATCTACTTCCATCGTACAAGAATTATGCCTGCATAAATTATAAAGGTC
>LQNS02276620.1:1855685-1876605 GCA_001587735.2 Parhyale hawaiensis
GGGGGGGGGGGGGGGGGGGGGGGGGGGGGGGGGGGCTGTGGAGGCCCTCTGTGACGTCATCGGTGCCGAGTGACTCCACACAGCGCACTCCCGCAAACTTATAAAGTCAAATTCTCATCGCTCTAAGTATTCTAATTGCTTTTAATATCCACCACAATGTATTTGACATGGCATGAGTTATCTTCGAAGCTGGCAATTAAAAAAAGCAGCAAACCGTGCAATTTAATACGTTATTTCAACACTAGATTAGATAGGCGGCAGTAGATGAACCAAGTGGAACATTCTCGAAGAGACACCGGAACTTGCCCGGCCCTCTATGAGCTATTGCCATAGTTGGTTGAGGTTGGTTAAGTATTAGCAGATCGAATTATATGTCAGTATACTGATACCCTAACCTAGATGATTTTTTTTCCACTGTTATCATCCTCTAGAAGGCGTATACACTTCCACCAAATTAGCATACAACACTCCTCTCAAAAATAATGATGGTGGTGGCACCAGGAATTACGAATTTGAACAGTAAACTCAGCGTTATCGAGATAACGGTAAACATTTTAAGTACTTACTCTTCATTTCTTATTAAGAAGATGTTATTATCTAACCCATCAAGATATATCAATGTTTGAATTACTTGAAAAACATAATAAACGCGTGTCTTGGTTATGGGGGGGCACCGGCTACGTCACTATTTGATGCCGGATGCTAATTTTTCTAAAACACATAGGGAGTTATTGTCGTGTGGCTTCCCCGTTAATGTTGTTATACTGAGGTACCAACGATATTTCCTTAAAAACTATACAAAGGCAAAAATCTAATACTAAGTGGAAGTCGGCTGAATTTAAAATTTAACGTTTCGGGATTAGGAATCCCATCATCAGAAAAAAGGAAGAAAGTTAACCTACAACCTATAACTAAAAAAATTTTCTTTATTGTTTAATAATCAGGGGAGCATTGATGTTATCGGGGGAGGTCCCCTGATTATAAGACAATAAAGAATTTTTTTTTAGTTATATATTGTAGGTTAACTTTCTTCATTTTTTGCTGATGATGGGATTCCAAATCCCGAAACGGTAAATTTTAAAGTTAGTCGACTTCCACTCGATATATCTTTTATAGGCAGTTGTCAAATTGGACTGAAATGGTAATAGCACCAGATTGTTCTAATAAAGAAGTTTAACCCTTCGTTTCCATAACAAAGAAGATCTCACAGAAGAAGAAAGAAGGGACATGTAGTATGTCGTTAGAGACGAGGAGCCCATGCACGACGGTGTTCTCAAGTAAGATGAACAGGCATGGGAACAGCAAAGTTGGGAAAGAATAGGAAGAACAGATGCGAGTAACTGCAGTAGGAGTAAGAGTAGTAGTAGTAGTAGTAGACTAAGTTTGCTAGCGCAGTGATTCTAAGCTGCATCGCACCGAACGTCGTTTATATATATTTCTTCTTTATTATAGACAATGCCTAAGAGCATGTTTTCATGTGGTTAGAGGGCGAAAGTTCTCGACCGGACGTAATATTTCAATACTACAAAACAGCAGCAGGTAACAGATACAGCCACATTAAATCAAATATAGGATATTCAGGTCGCGAATGTATTCCAGCAGGTCCTGGGGGTTGAAGGTCTCATCTGGCCGCTCGGGGAGCATATCCTCAGTCGTCAATCCCCTGACAAAGAGGAAGTGTCGTAGTCGAAGATTCTGGTGACATGGACACTCGGAGGGGATGTGTGTAATCGTCCAGGGGACGAGTCGGTCATCACAACACGGCGCTGAACGGCGCTCCATTAGATGTCCGTGGGTCGGGCGGGTATGAGTAGGAATATGAAAAAGAAAGGAAGCAAAGTGGGCACGAATACCAGGACTTTAATGACGTCACCGATGGACGACAGTGATGTCACAGACACACAAGGGACATGAGCAACGGACCCCAGTGAAGTTACAGAGGGACATCAGTGACGTCACCGATGGGCCTCGGTACCGTCACAAAAAAAACGCAGTGATAGTAACGAGGGACCTCATTGACGTCACCGATGGACCTCAGGGGCAACCGCAGAACCACAGAAACAACACCAAGGGACCTGATTAAGTCACCGTTGGAACCCAGTGACGTCATCGAAGAAACGAGGAACGACATCGTGGTACACACGACGTCACTGAAGGACCCCATTGACGTACCACGGCGACGTCACAAAATAGAAATCCAGTGATGCAACCGAAAAACCTCAGTGAGGTCACCCAAGGACCTCAGGGTCGGTCAGCGACGGACCCCAGTCCACAACTACAGAAAGGAGATAGGAATGGGAAACTTTTGCATGCCGTGAGGAAATGTAAACAGAAAGACTTTAGCGTTGGAATGAAAAGAATGAAGTCCTAACTGTGCAAATGGCAGTGGTAAAATAAATCTATTTAAAACAACGGCATATACGAGACTGAAAAATGTTACACAAGAACGAATAAAGATAAGTAATTGAAACTTTGCATGCCACGAGAATATGTGAAAAGAAATGAATTGGCGTTTCGATGAAAGGAATAGAGTCATAATTGTGCAAACAACAGGGCCGACAAAACTTATTTGGAAGTGACGTTATTTACGAAATTGTTGAAAATGTTACACAAGTGCGAGAAAAAACGAAGAAATGGAACTTTGCCTGTCGTGAGAAGACCTAAAATGAAATTACTTGGAGTTTCGACAAAATAAATCGAGTCATTTCTGTGCAAATCGCAGCAGCTGCAAGCCTCCTGAAGGTGGCAGTGTAATTGCGGGACTGACGTTAGAGTGACGTCTTTCAATACTGCAGTAGCGTTATAGAGGGACTAAGTGACGTATCAGAAGGATCCTAGCCACGTCACCAAGATACTTTTAATGGCGTCATCACTGGATTCTAGTGGCGTCACGAACTGATTCCAGTGATGCTGACGTCAGAATCCGATGACGTCTCTGTGGGTCCTACAAGATCAAAAGCACTATAGGACTGAAATGGATTTCCGTTTTTTTTTTCGGGCGAGTCGGATGTGATCGTTATAGTTTTTACATGTTTCAGTGGCACTGTACTGGAGTCTGAAGTAAGAGTTGATACCGTAACATTGGATGAAATTGTTGTCACTCATTTAGTTATCATAACAGTCATAACAGAAAAAAATACTGGTTCATGAAACTCTAATTGCTATAGATCACATGTAGACTCAATCAGCAATAAACTGGTGGCTCATCATATGTTGGGGCTACATCATAGCCAAAGGGCGAGCCCCTGCTGCTGTCAGAGCCGTCGCTCCACCACCAGTCGCTTTACGTTATTGAATCGGCACTAAAAAATCTGCGCCAAAAATCTGCGCCAAAAAGTACCGGACCCACCTTATTTATTGACGCTCCTCGAAGGTACCAAAAACCGCTGCAAGCGTTTACAACACCATCATTCACGTACAGACACTGTGTGGACGATAAGCTGCCTCATACAGTCTTGAAGAAGTAGCGAAGAAGACACTATAAGTTTTTTTTGTAATGTGTTACCCAGCACAGTGCACAACATGGACAGTCATGAGTAGGGAAGGAGACAATGACGGTATTTTTCAAACGAAAGTCTCGCCACCAGCACACAATCGCGCCACTAAGGAGTGTAGGAAAAAACTTTCGCCCACGGGTTTGAAGAGAAACTCGAGGCGACTTAACTTCTAATTGGACAAGTCGCATACGTTAAGCACTAAAAGTTTGGGGATGACAGGCTGCGGGAGAGAGAACAGAGAGCCTTACTTCCTGACAAATAACATAATTGGATCACGTCCGTTGGCTGCGTCGAGAATTTGACGCTACTTTTCCGCGAGATCAGAGACGCATAAAAAATACGCATCGACAGAGGTCTGGAAGTTAGAGCTGGAAATTGACTTCACATTGTGCAAAGCTCGCTAATTGGGGAGTGGCGAGCTGCGCAATACCGGGAATTGCTCTAGTTTGTGTCAGTTTGCCCATAATTCAAACTGATGAAATTTTGAAGACACTTTATGCGTGGTACAGTTAGGATCATTGTTTACATTCACCTATGGTGCCGAGTGGCAGGCGCGCTGTAGCCGGAATATAAGTAATGCGATGTGTCTTCATTACACACTAGTGAGTGAGAGAAGAACGTCACAAAGAAGTTGGTCGGGCCGCTGGAAACACTAGAAGCAAAGGACGGAAAATCTTGAGTTGTTTCTATTAAACGCGTCAATATAATTACTTGTAAACTTTGGACAGCAAAATAAACGCCAAATCATTAGGTGCTGCTAAACATCTGTAACCGATCTCTTGTGTAAGCATAAAGTGAAAAAGTTTTCCAATCTTATACCCATAAAAAGTTAGTTAATATCGCATGGTCTCACAGATTGGGAAATACATAGGTTGATTGCGGTATGTTACAACCAAACAAACATAAATAGAAATGCAATGCATCCGGCTCGATAAAATAAAAGTACCATAGGGTATATGCAACGGACGAAATTGGCTATGTTCATCTGTCCTTGCCTTCAAAAGTCTTTGGGAGAAGAACACGAGCTGCGGTTCATGTCCACTTTTACACCCTGGATACCACTAGGTGTTCAATTCGTCACTCCAGTCGGTGCTGCGTACCCTGGCCCATTCTGACCTGGAGTTTGTTGCCGGGATGTGTCTTCGGCTGTGTGGATCAGCAGGCGTTTAAATCAGTTGTTTATGGGTTTTTACAGAATCTTTCTTGGCAGCGTTTTGGGTGTCCCGATATTGCATAATAGTTCAGTAGGATTTTATTGCCTGTTTGTGGAAGCCAGGACGTGTAGTATCGCTAGTACCTATTAACACTGGGATGGGCTCTCCTTCGCCCTCAGGCGCTATGTAAAAACAGTTATTCAGCAACTGCAAAATTACCGATCATATGCCGCCGTGATTATCCCGACACTAGTTTATCGGCACTGCCAGACACCGACCTAATCTTATATCTGAACCTTAGCCACAATACATGGTCCGTTCTTATGAAGATAAATCAGGTGAATGTTTTCTGTTAGCTATGTAACATCAGTTTCTCTAAGACAACTTCAGCATGGCATTACTTCAGCCGTCATCAGGGTAGGATATATATTTTCTCAGAGCTAAATACAAAATATTCCAGTAACAAAAACAAAGTCGGTAGCGATAAACAAATCTTTCTACTTTAGATGCATTCACACACCGCTTGTTTTAACTTGATGTTTTGTAAGAACCGATATCCGTCCGTCATCAATTCAACAGCAACTGATCGAAATTAATAACGCAAAGTCGTATCCAGCATGAGAGCTTCTACGATTTTTATTGCCTTGCTCGCCTTTATTTTGTTAAAGTAAACATAATCTGCACATCCGGTTGACGATAGAGCAATTTCCTGAACAATCCCAGCTTCCTTCCAGCCAGCGCAATAAAGCGACCTTCTCTTGGGTGTTCGCAAATGAAATAGTTTTTACTACTGATAATAACATCAAAAATACTTATTATAATACGTACAGTGACTTTGAGTACAGTAATTAGTCATATGAATTACTAAAGGAGACGAAGTAACCTCGCCCTCAATTCTATCGGCTACTAGAAAGCACTCTGAGAGCGCATGCCTCCGCCAAGCAAGGCAACAGTAACGAAAAATTCAAATTGGATCTGAAACCATGGTTTTCTTTGTATCAGTTCCAAAATTTAATCATTTATGCCTTTTGATAGTATTAACAATTCCTGTAATTTGTATGAAGAACCGTTCATAACTTTTTGAGTTATGCGGCTAACAAGCATACTGACAAATANATTCAAATTGGGTCTGAAACCATGATTTTCTTTGTATCAGTTCCAAAATTTAATCATTTATGCCTTTTGATAGTATTAACAATTCCTGTAATTTGTATGAAGAACCGTTCATAACTTTTTGAGTTATGCGGCTAACAAGCATAATGACAAATATTAGTCAAACACACAAACAGACCAACCGATCATCACCAAAATTAAAATAATTTATATCTTTTAACAATAATAACAACTCCTGTAAAGATCAATCCATAAATTTTTGAGTTATTGCGCTAACAAGCATAAAATCAAACATAGAGACAAGCAAACGAACAAACAGATCATCCCCAAAATTAGGTCATTTACTCTTATTATAACTAAGAACTCATATAAATTTCATGAAAATCCGCCCATAGCTTTTCGAGTTGTGGCTTGAAGAAAGAATAAGCAGACGGACATAGAAAAAGATGAACAGATTTTCAGCAAAAGCTAAGCATCTGCTACTGCTAACATGCCTAACAATCCCTGTAAATGTCGTAAAGATCCGTAGGCTACATAACTTTTTGAGTAATCTTGGTGACAGACAAAGAGACAGACAGAATGACAGGCAAAGATACGGTCGAGTTGACTTTATCTTTCTCTGGGTATCAGCAGTTAGTTGAACCATCAGCGGCCACAGCAAAGGTTAAAAATTGTTTCGCCTCTGCTCAGCGTTAAGTTTTTATTACTACGAAGGAATTCAGTAAAGAAAAGTATAAGCAAAATGGATTGTGCACAAGAGGAACGAAAACGCCACGCAAGATTGAGCCTGTCGTATGCTACACTAAAAAACATGCCAAATAGTAGTAACTATTTCTCTAAGCGATGCAGACTTAAGAAAATGCAGTAGCTCGAGCGTATACTACACATCTGTAAATAAATTTTCTCGTACCAACAACATTAACAGCGTAATGGCGAGAAGGACCAACCAACTAACCAAGAGAGGGAGCGAGCAACCAACAAACTGCCTTTTATCATAGTAAGGATGCAGAAAAGGGGCCGAAATTGAAAATTGAAGTGTTGCCAGTTAACCCACATGAATAACAGACATTATTCCCAATTGATAAGGTCGGCTGCTAAAGAACGAAACAATAACATATTTATGAGAATGAATTGAAGAAAAGGTGATTTTTCAGAAAGGTTTGAGGCAGATCGTTATTATTGCAAGCTACTTCTAGCGAAGGGATGAATTTTTCAAGTAGACATTAGGCACACGTTACTTATTATTCAAAGCTGCTTTTTAACTGACTTTGCGCATTAAGGACAAACATTCTGCAACGTTCTTACGGTGAAACAATTATACTTTTGATATGCTATTAACACGTCACTTCTTGACTCCAGCCGCAGCCTGTACAATATGTAAGACTTCCCCAGGGACCTTAATATTTCTGATCATTTGCCCGGCATATCAAGAAGCTTTTACCGCTTCTGACATATTAAAGATAACATTACAATTTTGATGGCCCGCTGGGGACTTGGACAGGTGCAAAATACAGAACAGTGAACTGTAAGACTTGTTTTAATTTCTCTGCAATATTATTTTCATTATTGTAATTATTATTATGGAAGTTTTAGCACGCCGCACCGCCGTACCGGCCCACAAGGCCATGCCATCTAAAGGAAATAAAGGGACATGTAGTATGTCTAAAGAAACGTAGAACCCATCCCATCCACGAGGCTACAGTTTCGTTGCGCATGAAGACAGCAAGTCGGGAGAGATGAGGAATTAAAAACAGAACACAAATTGACGAGTAGGAAAATGAAGTAGAACAAAGCAAAAGTTCACGCAGGAAAGAAGGCCCCGAAGGCCTCGCTAAGGCTAAGGTTTATACCACGGGGCCTCGTAAATGTACATGCTGACTGACTAGTAGCTCATTCGCCTGGTTTCTCATAGTGTAAGAACTATTAAACTGTTCCCAGTTATCCCAAACCTCAGTCAGGTATCTTGATAGAGTCGAGCTTTAGGCGTTAACCGCAATTGAATTACCCATGAGACGCCAAAACCGCAGTCATGTTTCGTAAAATGGAAGTTCCAGCAGTCTCATGCGTACTTGCGTTGCTTATAACATCTACATCACGACAAAACCAAGGCTTTTTTATATTTACGTTTCGGACGAGTGGGCGGGGATTAGTTCGACATCAACGAGCCAATCGGACAATCGAACCCCAAGTCTGCGAGAATTATCTTGTCCCACACTTATGGAGGCGCGTTGGCCTCGCCACACTGAATCGTGTTGCAATGTTAGAAGCAGCTCCACTATTTTGAGCCAGATGCAAACTTTACGGAGCAAAATAGAGTTGTTGGAAGACTCGGGGGTTACCAATTTTTGTCAACGCCTGGAAGTTGTATATCGGGTCGAGGCCAGCGTACATGTTTGAAGTTCCGGATAAATCAAGTCTTGAAACCTTAATTTTGCTAGCCAAGTTATTGCGCCATGAATAGAAGGTGGTTTCCGTTTAGTGCGCATGCAACACCACAATTGACAAGTTTTTTCGCTTTGGTCCTTGGCAAGAGTATTTTAGTAACATATATCAATGAAATTACACTGTATATGAATATATACTGTGATTTTATAACATGAGTATTATATTATTGTAAATCAAAATAATCAATAACAGAGACGAAAAAGAAAACAGTATAAACTAGGATATTATTTTTTTTAACTTTGTAGTAAAATGTCGTCATTGAGACTTCGAGATCTGCAAGAATATCTGTGCTCCAATATTCAATCAAAGATGCACCGAAGCTTCTGTCCGCAACACAGAAGAGAATCAAGTTGTGTTACTCCTCTACTGCAGTGGTGTTTCCGTGAGAGAATATGCAATTCGAACCATAACCCGTTGAGGGGCGGCAGAGGTGAAGTGCTTTGTTACTCGGTAAAAAATTTTACCAGAACTTGCAACTTCGACTCGCCATCTCCCCAAATTGAATTAGCTTGTGTGACCCGAGAGCGTATGTTCGAATTGATTCGCGAGTGCTGGCCTGAATGATATACTGCCATATTCATGCATGGATACTTGTGTGTGCTAAGAAAAAAGTAGAAATATTCCACGACGACTTTTATAGAGACAGGGAAAGGTGACGTAAACAAACACAGGAGGACAAGTACAACAATATGCAGTAAATGCTGCTGGTAGACAAGGGTTGCGTTCGAGGCATGGCTTGTCTACCGAAAGATTTTATCTCTTACGAGAACAGCAATTTTCTGCAATAATGAAAGGGATTTTGCAATAATTTCAAGTTTCCATTACAAAAAGACCCACCCATAATTATGAAACATTGGCAACAGAGTGTTTAATGTATATAATTACCTCCGCCAAGGAGGTTATGTTTTCGTCGTGTTTGTCTGTCTCTTTGTCTGTCTGTCACCAAGATAACTCAAAAAGTTTTGAACTGATTTCGACGAAATTTACAGGGATTGTTAGGTATGTTAGGGGGAACAGATGATTAACTTTTGGTGAAGATATGTCCATCCGTTTGTTTGTCTGCCTCATTTTTCTCAATGCCATAACTCAAAAAGTTACGGATGGATTTTTATGAAATTAACAAGAGTTGTTAGGTATATAACAAAGAGTACATGACCAAATTTTGGTAACGATCCGTTTGTTTATTCGTTCGTTTGTCACTATTTTTATTTTTTTGTTTGTTAGCACAATAACTCAAAGAATAATGAATGGATCTTTATGAAATTTGAAGGGGTTTTAGTAATGTTAGAAGACATAAATGATTAAGTTTTGGTGCTGATCGGTTGGTTCGTTTGTATGTTTGACTCATGTTTGTCTTAAGTTTGTTAACAGTGTAACTCAAAAAGTTATGAACGGATCTTCAAGAAAATGGCACAAGCTGTTATTACTATTAAAAGGCACAAATGATTAGATTTTGAAGTTTATACAATGAAAACTATGGTTTCAGAGCCAATTTGAATTTTTTGCTTCCGTTGCCTCGCTTGGCGGAGGTATGCGCTCTCAGAGTGCTCTAGTTGTCTCAAAGACTGTGACAAATATCTTCCTATATAATTTAAAAAGGTTTGTTTATAGCCAGAGAAACATTGTTAATAATACCTGTTGTATACTTTCATCAGAAATTTCACCAGGCGCGAATATTAAACTTTGTCTTTCAAGAGTTTTACGGTGTACAGTCTCAAAAAATTCAATTGTCTACTAGGAGTTTTGTCTACTAAGAGGTAGGTCTGTTAGGACTTTTTACTGCACAACAAATCTCAGTTTCAGTATTCATGAACATACTATAGCCGTGACTAGATGATGTTGCATGGCTATTATTGCTGACGTTGAGTTTTCCCAGCTCGACGTACTGGCCAACAAGCCCTCTACTGCCTCGTGACAAGAAGGGAAATGTAGAATGTCAAAAGAATAGTTATGGTTCTATAAATGGTTTTAGCCTCCCTGGATCAGTATTATGCGGTTTCAACAGAGGAAAGGGAGGAGGCATATGTAGCACGTCAAGATAAACGTAGAACCCGTGTACGAGGTTGTTCCCACACCGGACGAACTCACAGTAGATCGGGAAAGAAGAAGAAGAAGCAGAACGGACTAAAGCGTCATCAATGGGAGCATGAAAGTGGAAGGAAGCAAAGGGGGTACGAAAAACCGAAGACGCGAAGGCCTAGCTAATGGTTATGGTAACGTACACAATACTTCCTGGGGGCACTGCCTCCATGTCATAGGATGGGTGAACCTAACTAACCTGAACCTTTTTGGCCTTTTGCCCATCCTCTGCCCCTGAGAGGATCTCTAGAGAAGCGTGGAACCTATATACGAGGGTATTCCCGCTCAGGATTAATGCGCAAGTGAACATCAACTTGGGAAGGAAAAGCAGAAACAAGCATCGTCAGGAGATACCTATATAAAAATGAAAAGAAGCGAAGTCGACCCGAAAGAAACGACTCGCAGAGACCTAACTGAGGCTAAAGTGACACGTGAGATTACCAGGGGCGCTGCTCCCCATGACATAGTATAGTATAACCTATCAAACCTAATCCTGTGGCTCATCCTATATGCTCTCTGGGCAGTCATGTTTCAAGACGACGAAAATGAAGAAAAATGTGCAGCATCTCAAGGTAAGTACCGGAGGTCTGGGAAGGGACTCCCACTCATGGAGCAGTACATCGGAAAAGAGAGGAGCAGAATTTAGATAGTCACCAAGCAGGACCTAAAAATAAATAGTGTCCTCAGTGAGAACTAGGAAGAATTCTAGCGTGCATGCAACAGCCCACTGCTCTGCGTTACGCGGACTGACATTCTACACCTGCAACACCGTGTGACCTCTCAGCAAACGAAGTGGGTACTGAGCTCCAAATAGGTAAAGCAGCTTACCTTTGCCCTGCGGAAGCAGTCACGGTCGAGACCGATACTGTTAGCTATGCTGTGCATCCTAGCTTTCGCCTTTTTAAAGCGAGCTGACTAGAGCTAACTATTGTACCACCCTGTGAGTACATAATAAAGTTGATTGATTGATTGATTAACACGTAAAGTAACCTAACTTTATGGCCAGTGTACCTTCCAATGCCCCTGAAAAGTGTTTTGAAGGTTCTATTGTCTCTTTTATAAATATTAACCTTTTTAACCAATTTACCGCCGATGAAGAGGGTTATCTAACAAGCATGTGATTGGCTGAGCCTCGCTGCACCCAGGAACTATCACACGAGTACAGCTGGAATAGGTAGGTAGGTATTTGTAAGAATCCATTAGTTTAGTATCTCCTCGCTATACTTGCATTCAGTACCATTAATAACAGCACTCGTATAACTATTTGGGTAAATATAGTTTTGATCTTTTTTAGAGATTACAAACTCATGAAAACGTCGAATATCTTCCTTTAAAGTTATGTAGCAATACAACTAAAAGTTGCACAGTGGACAATTTTCAAATGGAATATCATAAAATTCCTTCATATCATTAGGAAATCTCAGTATTCTGAAAAGAGATCTACTGCATCTGTTCATTCCAAACAAAGTAACATTCGGTGGACACAGACGGCACTAATGCACAGTATTTTAATTAAGTAGCCACTGCTAAAAGCTGAAAATTAAAATAAACTACTTCAAAATAAGAAAAAAGGAAAAGACAAAAACATTCCGTAATATAACAAGGAGCCAGTATGCAGAGGATCTCTGTTCATTGACATACTACCATAAATAAGAAAGGAAGAAGAAATGCGACTGTCAGCAATAAGAGGAAACAAAGTGAACCAACTAAAATACAAATTACTTTTCGAAAAGGAAAAACACTAAAAATGAACCCTGAATTCATGCTACTTAAAATTTTTTACTCCTCTTTAACAACAATGGCAATGTCCACAAAAGTGTAACACTCGCATTTCTACGTTCGGTGTAACATCTGACCTTAAGAAGCTTACGTCGCTGGAGCTAACAATTTAAACAGCAGTTGGTTTCCAACTTAGCTTAAAGTTTGAAATTCTTAGAAGTTCCATCATAGAGAAATAGCACGCCATTACTCGGGGGAAGCCAGCAAGAATGCCAGACTTGAAGTTTCATAAACTCGAGTTTGGCGAAGACTGCAAGGTCGAGGCTGGACAGTCTACGACTTGTTCTTAGTGTCACAACACTTTACTGAACACAAATAACCCACATTAATACTGTGGAGTGCCATCTATTGTGTTATAGGTATGTATTCCTAGGTAAAGCCTTCCTTCCAGCACGATAAAAGAAAGGAAAAACATGTATAGTCATAAAAAAGAGGACTGTCGTTTACGAAAGAGTAACATTCTTTGGAAGAGCCAAGAATGATGGAAGTGGAATAAAATACAATGAAGTAGAAGGATACCAACTCTTATGCTTATAGAAAGAAACAAATTCAATGACCCAGTTGTGGCATCTTCCCGGCGAGCACACCGACCCATCAGAACAAAAGATGAACAGTCCTAATTGATAAAAAATTTGGCAAATGACTGGTGTATTCTAAAAGAAGACGGTCAAGCATTTTTTTTGTTGCTTTATACTCGCATTCAGATAATGAACATTGAGTCCAAAAATATAAAATCATAAATTTCAGTAAATTGTCTCTGCTTCAACTACTAAAATTCACACAATAAGCAGATATTTCGGGACTCACCGATAATTAGCGTAAGTAAAGAACGTATTTGTACCTGTGGAACGGGAGCTAACTGTTGGATAAACAATACATGAATATGTAGAGATACAAAATTAAAATCATAATGACTAGTCTAACATGGAACAAAACTTTGCACTGTTCTCCTTTCAGTTGCGCAGAAGAATGTTACCAGAATTCTTCCCATTCAGAGACGCCGATTGAGGTCCCTGATGATCACGTGCATGACACTGAGATCGAACCCACCGAAGCACAGTCGAGTTCGACCTCCACAACACGTGCGCAAAGGTAAAGTCATCATCCAAATTTACAGCCTAATGAATTAATTTAATTACGTTTTTCACTTAGTGTTAATCCTGCTAAACTGATGGGTATTGTGGACGGCTAGCAGTTCAACATTAGTAACTGTGAGAATAGCGCTATTTAAAATGCGAGAACTATCCTTTGATCAATGAAGAAACGGTTGAATAACAATTTAATTTCTAGTACCATGCTGCTGTTTCACTGGTTATGCACTTGGGCCAGGGGGCTGTGATGAGACAAGACAGAACTTTGCTAAATCTCGATTTTTTAGCAAATTAAAGGCAACTTAAAAGTCAAACAATTAAGGAATAACATAGCGCACAAAAATCGGGGTAAACAAGAAAGTTGGTGCTGTTATGTATTGATTTGTTCTTCAGAAAACCGAAAGAACATTCTGGGTTACCTCACAATACCTGAGGTGTGTCGCAATCACGCCAAAACCGGGCTACCACAACCTGAAAAAAGGTTGCCGTAACCCGAAAAGTTATCGTGAGAACGCCATCTAGCAACGAACGGTGTAAGCTCAAGGACAATGAAATTCTGTTTAATTCGCAATTTTGTGAATGGAAGTTTCAATTAGCTGTCTGATTTACTTATTCTGGTCTAAGGAGCTTATTTGTTGCGGATTTGAATGAGTTTAGTGCTCCTTTTATTTACAGTAGACGTTTGTGTTCGGCGACCTACATCACCGTAACCCGTGTCGTAGTCGCCATTTGAGGTATGATTGCGACACGGGTTGCGATTGGCTGGGTCACCGGTGTTGCGCGGTGACCCCGAAAACCCCAAAAAATGCTAATTGCGACACAAACCAGACGTATTGAAATATTTTAAACAATAATCCACCAGCAGTATTATCCTTTCCGTATCCCAACAAACATTAATATAATTATGCAGTACAAGTGGGAATTGCACAGCTTCCCGAATTTTTGAATAGGTGGAGGAGGCATGAGAGATACAATAGTTTCGACCCATTCTTCATCACTATGAATTTTTAATCGTTAATGGGAAATCATAAAATCATTTGAATTGAAAGTGAAAAACTCTATTTTGTCACTATGAGATGCACTATAGAGGTTATTAATGCTTGGCAATTATAGATTTGCCAAATCCATTTATTACTTTCTTACTGTATAAAATGCTAAATAATAAACACAGAATCGACTAGCACATAAAATTTGACGTTTCGGGATGAAAAAATCCCATCATCAGAAAAGAAAAATGATCTACAACTCTTTGGCTTTACGATTGCCCAAATAACTTCAACTTCAACCTGTCCACTATAATCGCTATGTAGATGACACCCTCCTCATATCTAACAACAAAGCTGATGCTGATTTATTTATGCAAGATTTGAATAGCAAGATTCCAAATATTAAGTTCACTAAAGAAAATCCGTCAGATAATTCCTTAGCGTTTCTAGATGTTTTAATATCCAACCAAACCTCAACGCTTACAACTGGAGTTTACAGAAAACTCACATTCTCAGGCTTCGGGATAAGTTTTTTCAGTCTCTGCTACAATCAATTTAAAATCAATGCAATAATAACTTTACTATTTCGGACATACCGTTGGAAATATTTCTCTCCGAAGCCTAGCCACACATAAACTTTACATTTTTATACAAAAACACATAAACCATAGGGCGCTACACCACTTATGTCAAGTGTTATCTACCGTTTCAAATGCACAGGATGCAATGCCTCGTACATCGGTAGCACTGGGCAACATTTCAACGCCCGTATTGACCAACATTTAGGTGTATCTAGTCGGACCGGTTTACCACTTGCAAAACCCTCACATTGAGCTCTTCCGTACATGCTGAGCAATAAAACCATCTTATCAGCAAGAATGACTTCTCAATCATAGACTGTAGTCCATATAGTTCCACAGAACAAGACCTAGCCTTAACATTATGACCTCAGCTGTACCGCCTCACACAGTCCACGATTACCCCCGTATCAGCTGACTGTACAGGAGCTGACCTCGTCCCCCTCCACGTAGCTCTGCCCATTCGCTTTCTAGACTTACCCCATCTATGCTCTCCTCACCACATAAGAAATAAAGGAAATTTTTATTTACAGGTTGCAGATCATTTTTCCTGGGATTTTTTCATCCCAAAACGTCAGATTCTATTTGTTAGTCGACTTTGTATATATTATTTTGATATTATCTTAGTTTGAAATGCTAAATACTTTTGTGCGAAGGTCCAGTCCATTAAAAAGATTTCGACCCAACCATGACACTGAAATTTCGAATGCCACCTAGCAACTCAATTAGGTTGCGTGTTCATTGAACGACGTTTTGAGAAAGTTTTTCCTATACTTGCAGGAAAAACAAGTCACGTAAACTCGAAAGCGTGAGGCCATAGAGGTCCTTGCCTTCCAGCCTGATAATTAAACCAGAAACTGGAGAAGGAAAAACAGTAAAAGCTTCTGCTGCTTTTCGGTGGGCGTTGCTATGCGCCTGAGTCTCTGATCCCATTGCTGAAACATCTTTAAATTTCTTTCGTAGGTATTACAAAATTCCTTTTGCGGAACTATAAACACTTATTTAACATCATGCACAATACGCTCGGGACCGGTGTTTCCGATTCCATTCTTTCCATTGTGGTTAATTATGATGTCGAAGATATTTTAGTTCTTCCTGTAACACTAGTGCTACTCATAACCTGTGATACGCGATCTGCTGTGGGAATTGAAATGTGGCCGAAATTTCAATTTTAAAGAAAGCTTACAGTTTTATATATAATTTTTTACCGTTAACTATTTAATAATGCCGAGGTAAAACTATATACATATACTTCGCGTTGACTCCAGAGCTCTTTGGATATTCTCGTTAGTATTGCATAGTGGCTGGAAGGAAGTAAGTTGGATAACGGTCCACAAAGTCGCAGATAGATTGGGGAAGGATGAGTACCGCAAGGATCAACTTCGTTTAGGCAGGCCTCAAGTTGCCATCCGTTCCATTGCTAGAAAAGTCTTGGAAACTGACTCAGCTTCCGAAAGAAAAAGTATCTCCTTAGCCACAGTGTCCAGGGATGAAAAAAATGCGATCGAAGCGCGTGGAATGACTCATGCTAACTATTCGCATGCAATAGCAGCGTCTAGAGCGTGGTCTGAATAGTTTTCTTAATGATTTACAGAGCCATGGGAATCAAACTGTTACTTATTGCAGATGCAAAGTTCTTCACGATGGATCCAGTAGTGAACATGCAGAACGATCATATTATTATAGTCATAGTTTTACCACCGTATCCACTCGATGAGTGAACCGTACGGTGCAGACTCTGTCTTTCTATATAGCTCAGTAGGAATATTCTATCTCGGCATTCCTGCTGGAAAATCTCGATTGGCTAAGTGCGCTACTACTGGCGGGAAAAAGGCGCAAAAAATAGAGAAAGACACTCGGGTGGACGGCCCCATTCAAGGCCTTCCACACGACAGAGAGTAGAGAAGTCCCACGTACTAGGTCGGCTGTCTCGATCAATAGCCCACCTCGAGGAACAGAAAGGGAAAAATAGAGAGCGTACCTAACTTTACAAAACTAACCTCGTCAGCAGAAACAGCGGTCAGATGCAACATCCCCTGCGGAGACCCTTGGGTACGTGATGCCCAAAACATGTGGCAGGGAAAGGGCCCGCCGTAAATATCCGGAAATGAACCTGTGTGTCGTTTTTGTCTGACGCTTTGCGCATTTCTTTAATATTGACCTCGACTTGATTGAAATAAGTGGCATTTTTGCTAAATTATAGTTTACCGGACAATATCTATTTTCTAAATTCTTCAGGTGTTCCAGTCTTGGGCAAAAATGAAGCAAAGTCGTTTAATCTGTTGTTAAAATTAGGTTTTATCAAGGCTCGCATGGTGCATTGGCGTTTGGATATATTTTCCTAAAGACAGCTCAAAAGAAAGTTTCGCGAGGTTTGAGCTGTGCCCACATGATCTTTATTCAGTGAAAATATCACGACATTTGAATCAATTTTATGAAGTTACACACAAAATTGCGTGTGTTCCCTCATTATTTCAATCACTTTATACGAAATTCCTTCGACTGCGGCGCTTAACCCTTCACCCAGCGGCCTGCCACCCACAGACGAGTAAATAACTAAGGGCGGGCTCACACGATCGTCAAACAAATGAGTTTCCTCAACTCCGCGTCTCAATAAGTTGTTCAGTTCGCTTAAAGAAATCTAGATAAACCAAACTTGAAAGAAAGGGTCAAATATCACACATTCGTAAAGTTTTCCGAGTTCGAATTTCTTCCAAATTTCAAGAGACAATCGAAACTTAACCACTGACACACAGTTGCGACCTTCGAGGGCTCAGCGAAGCATTCGGAGGCTTTATTGAGGGATCTCGATCATTTGACCATCGTGTGAACTTGCCTCGATGTTTTAATTAAAGTGGTCTAGATTTTCTGAAGTCACGTCGTGGAAAAAGGCAGGCCAATACATTGGTAGAGTCTCAATCTAAAGCAATGAACTTATAAGTGAAGAATTTCCTCAATGGCAACAGCTCATAGAGGGCCGGAGCGCAAGTCCCGGCTGCTCTCTGGGTATGGGCCTGTTGGTCCGTCTACTGCCAGCTATCAAATCTAACTGTACAAAACTTTTTGGCCTCAGTCACACCGAATGAAATTGCGTGTAGGCTATTTCACAATAACCAGGTAGCAAAATAATTGTGTCCTAATGTTTTATAGCGCAAACATAACACGCCAACACAACCAAGACAATCACATGAGCTGTAATGAAAGCAGATGTAATTGGAAAACAAGTCGTAACGATGCTGTGCATATAAAAATTAATATCAACTGAGTGTGACAACCGTGAGACTGAGCGCAGCGCAGAATAGAGGTACCAAGCTTCCTACCACTGTAACGATAACGATTTTACCGAACTGAATCTTACTGAATGTGTCCTCGATTGGCAGGGTGCATGAGGGCGAACTGAGCGAAACCAAAGGATTCCACCATAAACTACTCTACTATACAGTATCTATCAATAATATTAATTGCGTTGTTCCTTCGCGTGTTACGCTATTCAGTAATAGACGAAAATTACAGCTACGCCCTGGGCAAGTTTTAGACTTCAAATGTAACTCATTTCACTCGTACAATCATACAATACTTACCTACCCCTTTTCATTTTTTTTTCACCGGCTTTGCCGGCAGCGGGTGATATTTCTAATAGTACCAATTGAGTAGCCCGGATACACCACAAGTGAATAGAACTGGTACTGTTGCGCATCTCTGCTCTGAAGTTTTTATAAGTGAATGTGCTGCTCGGAAAGCTTCCGCCACTACAGTGCGATGTCTGAGCAAATGCAATGACGTCTTGAGAACAGAAGATTATCCTGCTGTGAGTGAAGAAATGGACCGAATCTTCTTTTCTTTTATTACACAGCTATTATATTAAATAAAGCAGAAAATGATGGGCTACTGATCAGTATCCACGGGTCCCGAAACAGTGAAAAAAATCGAATACGCCGAAAAAATAAAAACGTATAACCTTATGAAGGGTTAAATTATCTGTAAACTGTGCGAAACAGAGCTTAGAAAAGGCTTGTAAACGCATAAGAGAACATTGCAAGATGTAATGTATATGTATGTCTTTATCGCGACACAAGTGCAAATTCTTTGCTGAGGAAAGAAATTAATGATTAAGTGGTGAAATCAAAAGACTAGGAAAGGTTAGACGGGCTGCTTAATTAACGATAGACTGGGTTAAGCGGCGGACCTTAGTTCATTGGGTTACGAAATGACCGCTACCTCATGTTGAATAAGGTATGTGAAAATATTCACTTGCCATGGAATTTCCACGGGTGCAGCTAGTTGCAATTAGAAATGTAGGTAATTGATACACTCCTAATTGCGGTGCGAATCGATGGTTATTCTGTAAGCATGCTGTGGAGAAAACGTCCTACACACTAGCAACATACCGTTCATACGCACAGCCAAGTGTGAAACCCAATTAGCTCGTCGACAACATATTTACTGAGCGACTGATGGGTTTAAGCGGAGCAAAAGTCCCCATTCTCCTTAAGAGCCCGATTTTGTTTACAAGCTACGAAAGTTCAGGAGACAATATAAATGCAAAACTATTTGCTTCTATAATTCGAGGTGGCGCCTTCCGAGCTGTTGTATAAGCAGTACTGCGGGTTGGTGTAAAGATCGGGGTGGCGAGATGGTGTCCACAGCGCATATTAATATTTTGTACTTGATGCCCTTGGGTTCCCTTTCGTAAGAATCTATTCAGAGAGGATGCGCACATCAACTTCGCTATCTGTATTCATATAAACAAGGCCAAGCGATCACAGAAATGGAAAATTCATTAGCACTGACTAGTCTGGTTTCATACCACCTATGCCTGTCAGATAAACAAGAATACAAAGAAAAAAGTATGCTGCTTGGAGCCACGTCGATATAAATTATGCACGACAACTGGCGTGCATGCAAAGACAAGGCAAAAATTTCTTGAGAAAGAAACCTAGAGCAACATCTTCTTCCAACTGGAACTGCTCATTCAACAATGTCTATGTTTTTATAATAAGTAACGTCAGTGTACCCTTCGACACTCACACAAGATTTTGATGTCAATACTGCGGTGCCTTTTAGGTTGAGACGTCACATGGGAATCACTGCTGCTCATGGACAGATCATGGACTTGGGGAAATAGTCGATGCAATCTCTAGTCCGGTTGCACGAAAAAACCAGTCACCCTACAGTATCTCTGTCCGCACTCCCTGCTTAAATTTGAAGTAGAATGACAATGAAAATGTAGGGCCTGGTACCGCATTTTCTATGGGACATTCAATACATTTTCACTAGAAGATTTCGTTTCTTCTGATGAACATGTTTCATGGAATGAGACTCCGAGGAAAATTTCGAATTGGCTACTTAACTTTGTTAAGTTGCCTTTTACTTCGATTTTCGGCTAAAGAAACCGACTCAAGTTTCACCAATTTTCTTGTAATATGCTTTAGACTACCTATGACGATCCACCCAAAATCACAAATAAAATTAGGTAGTTACTACGCAGCATACTTAAATAAAAGGATCTCTAATTTTCCTAAGGCCCTCCAACACAGAGCGAGCTGTTATTGTTATACTTAAGGTTTCAGTATCCATCTTCATAAAGAGGCGACCTAACTGCGCAAACACTAAGGGACATAGAGCATATTGATAAAAAGGTGGAACCCATGAACGAAAGCATTCCCATACGTACAGGATCAACGAGTACGGGAGCAGCAAGTCGGGAAAGAAGAGGAAGAGCAGAATATAATGTGTTAAGTAAGACTATGGAAATGGAAGAATGTAAAGTAGGCACGATGGAGAATCGTCTAAAAGGCCTAATTAAACTTAAGACTTCCTATGCGGTCATTCTGGGGGCGATGCGCCCCATAACATAAGATGGGCGAACCTAAATAACCCTATTACCAATGCCCCATCTTATGCAACTGAAGGGAAACAGTAAACGGTTCACCGCGATGCAAGCAGTGATGGGCATCGTTACATGATATCGGAGGTCGTTACCGTTACTCGTTACTTCAATAAAATTACCGGGGCGTTACCGTTACTCGTTACTGCCACAAAATTACATGGGGCGTTACCGTTACTCGTTACTGTAACGACCGTTACTTCGTTACTCGTTACATCTGAGGTTTTATTGCATAACCAACCTGAACATAGTACAAAATTTGCTACTGTTATAAACTATGTCATAACAGGTCTAACTTGAATTTTTTTGCC
>LQNS02276620.1:1882167-1913407 GCA_001587735.2 Parhyale hawaiensis
GGGCGTTACCGTTACTCGTTACGTTTCAAAAATTGCTAAGGCGATACCGTTACTCGTTACAAAAAGTAACGCCCGTTACCTAAGCCGTTACAGTAACTAGTTACATGCCCATCTCTGGATGCAAGGGATATAAATGTCTTGGTGAGCAATACAATTTCGTAGATACTCGTCAACATTAGGCCACGATCACTGAATATGAGTGCGCCCAAATGTCATAAGCATGGTCAAAATTAGTTTTGTCTTCCACCGATGACCTATGCTGATGATTTAGTGTTTCTTGCTAAAAATGAATAAATGCGGCACCATGAACAGTTTTTTTTTTTTTTTTTTTTTTTTTTTGAGTTTCCCATATTAAATAGCAAACATCATACAGAAATTTCAACAATNTTTTTTTTTTTTTTTTTTTTTTTTTGAGGTCCCACTTTTTTTGATAGGCCATAGCACCTATATGCAAGGAGTGGACCGTCAAATTTAGGTTAATCGTGATTACTTGCACTGAATGATGATTATTGGCTATTTAAGTTGAGTGAAAAAAGAGTGACATATGAATACTGTAATAAAGTAAATCGTACCATGTGGCGGAATATCTCTCTTGCTTAGCAATAAATTTAGTTAATTCTCGATAATTGAGTACTTTTCATTACAAAAAGAAGTTTTAGATTAGGTTTTGTAATTTCACAGACTAAGAAAAATTTAAGTACGTCAGGTCAGCAACGTTTATTAAATTTATATCTATAAAACCAGAAATTTTCAATGACTGCCATAGCAAAATCTCCTTTTCAGTGAATCATTATCTATCACTATCGATAAATGAAAGTGTTCAAAATAAAGTTGGTGGTTAAAATTGCTGAAATTACCACACTCGTTTTTTTTTGTGGATGGTTGGATATAGTGATTCTGTTAGACGATGATGTACCATACCGATACAGAATTAATTCAACCAATATCGCAAAAAAACACAGTTTTACTTTTATTTGATATTTTTTGTTTGCCTCTAAGTCACATTTTTCTAAGAGAGAAAAAAGCTAGCCTCACCAAATCTATGCTGGTGAAAATTGAAAAATTTTAATACTCACGTATCTCAGTCTGATATTGATATTTACAAAGGTATGAACTTCATCTGATGTGTCCTTTCAGTTTGGTTTTTGAGGTAGGTAGGGAGTGAAGTTTGCATTGTAAATGCGTAGACTTCCGACAAAGGGATTTCAGTTAGGTTTCTCAGAGAAAGGTTAGGTGAGAAAAGGTTACGCAATCTAAAGTAAAGTTATATAAAAATATGTTAAGTTATTGAAGCAGTTTGAGTTAGGATAGATTAGATGAAGGTAGGTTTGGTTCTGTTTATGTTATTACCTACGTTCAGAAAAGCTATGTTTTCCGTGAAATCAATATATATCTGTATGTATATATAAGCACGAATTTCCACGGGTTGTGATGGTTTAACTATTTTCCATTAGGCCTAAATCGTTGTAGACCAGAGTCACTCTATATAAAATGTGAAAATGCTTTTGGTGTTTATACCAAGATTTAGTTATTTACCAATTGGTGCAACTTTCAATATTTATCCGTATCTTATTTCTTTTCAGCTTAGTTCAAGGGTTACTTACAACAAATCTCACACATTCGTGTTCTGCCCATCCTAGTATGCACACACGCAAGTACATATACTATAGAACACAAGCATTAAAGTATTAATTTGGGACGGATGAGAACATGAACTTCGCTTAAAACAGAATTATATCTACCAGAAAAACAGATTTATATTTCTCAAAAATTTGGTTGCCCAAATATTAAAATAACATTGAAAGAATGAAATGTGGCTAGTCCAGTAACATAATTACAAGCCTTACCTTCGACAGTGAAACGTTGACGAAGAGACTGTTCTTGACTCGGCTTCTCAAAGACACGAACAAATTTAACCGTCGAGGAGCCAGTACTACAATGTTTCAAGCTCAGTCAAAGCTAATTTAACCATTCCATTTTGAAAATAAAATTTCTTGAACAATATATCCGTAAATTATTAGCTACAACGAACAACTTTTTGGCTTTTGACTCACTCCATAGATAAAAGGTATTATCACAGCTTCAGTGGCAAAATTTGGGCAGGTATGGTGCACTGATTTAATTTCTTTGAAGTGATGTCATAGTTACAATTCATGTTAGTTCACAATGTTTTTCACAAAACACTTTTTAACATATTGCTTTATTTTTTCGACTTATCAATTCAACCTCTCACTCCTGTCTGGCCAGCTACTCGATCTGCACCTATAGAGCTGACTCACAACACGGTAAAATAGACCTAAAAGAGTAGCCAATTCAACGAAATTTTGAGCAATAACTGTTCTTATTTCTTCTCTCTCGTCAAGAACATAACACTACTTATATTTTTGGATAGGATTAAGAGCCCAACTCACAGAAGCTTGAGGTCCCACTCTCAAATACTCCGTCTGTGCAATGTGAAATCATTCGCCGACATAGGGTTATCTACTTAGGCCTACTTCTCGAAATACGGCGGGTTATTTTTTACAAAAACACTCTACTCAAATTCAGTCTTTTTGTCAACATATCTAGGTAAAATAAGGCATTCTTAAACATTTTTCAGTCAGGAATAACGTTTTTGTCGCAAATGCTTAGTTTGCTTTTGGATGACGCGCCACGGCCGTAGGTAATGGCGTATCGTAGGTTCTCTCGTAGGAAACAATGTGAACTTTAAAGTCAAACATCTCGAAAACTAAGCATTTGCGATGAAAACGTTGTTGAAAAATCTTCTACCTAAATATGTACGAAAAAATTATTACGTATGAAGTCACTAATACCGGTAAAATAATGTACAAATAACGCAAGAAACACAAACGTCTCCATTGCCGGCAGTTGAAGACTGCAGAATGTACGTTCCAACAATGTGAGCGTGCTCGTGTTTCAAAAACAAAAGTGACCCGCGGCAAGCAACGAATATAAACAGAGCTTCAAAGTTTCCGACGAAAATGTTATTCAAGAAAAACTTCTTAGAAACCTAATTCTACGAATATATTTCAACAAAATATGCTCACCATTGCACAATTACTCGTGATTTCACAATTAGTTAAAGACTTAATAGGGTATGTACCTATAACGCGCACAAGCATCGCGCCCTAGTTGACCAACAAAGGTGGAAGGCAACATGGCTGTAATGGCGATTGTGACATAGTCCGTGCCAAGGTAATAGTTTCACTCATTTTTGTGGTGCATTTTCCGATAGTAATCACATGTAGTAAATTTGTTGACATATTTAGATAAAATAAGGCGTTCTAAGACTTTTTCAGGATCAACGTTTTCGCCACAAATACTTAGTTTTCGAGATATTCGACTTTAAAGTTCCCCTTGTTCCCCTGTCACATTCGCCACTACAGCCATGTTGACTCCTGGTTTTGTTGATCAACAGAAGCCCGATGATCGTACGCGTGTTCAAGCACGTCCTATTAAGTCTTTAAATTAATAGTGCAATCACGAGTTAATTGTGTAATCGCGAGCTTACTTCATTGAAATATGATCGTAAAATGAATTTCAAGAAGTTTTTCACGATTAATCTTTCTGTCAAGAACTTTTGAATTTATATTAGTTTTTAGAATACGATCTGCCGACGTTCTGGAACACGGTTTGAGGTTTTATTCTATATAAAGTAATTTCTTAATTGCGGCTGCGTGCGATTTTACTTAATTTACAGAGCGGTAGCACTGAAAATATCATATTATAGTCTAAATTTATCATCCTTCACGCTTATCATGATCACTATGAGGATTAATTATTATACGAAACACCAGGGCCTGTCGCGAGATGCTCGGCTACCATTCGAAAAATTTTTGTATTGACAATGTCATTTTTTTTTCTTGCTTTCTGAAATGAAATTTGCAACCCATCGCGCAACAATGTAAGTTGCAGCTGCTGCATTTTTTAGATATGAATGTTTGCAGTCTCCATCTATAAAAAAAATCGCTTCTATAACATTGTCGTTTATGTTTTCATCACAACGATGAAACACAGATGGGTCACAGTTATCAAGTTTGTTAACATAAATTTCTTAAGTAAAATAATTTCAATTTTAACAAAGCCTCCTTGGCTTTAAAACATGTTTTCCTCGCCTGAACATGACGGCTGTTCAAAACTCTGGCTTATGTATTTTTGGGCCTAAAGTTCTTGCATTCAGAGGAGCAATCGCCCCGTATTCGTGCAAAAATTGAATAGCTCGCACAAATCCTCTCGAAAAGCTTTAAAAAAACGGAAGCAATGACCCTTGCAGTGTCGCGGTTTTGCTAAGTCACGGCCGCATTGCAGAGAACTCGACAGTTGCTTAAAATTTTTGGGCACCAAAGCGGCATTTTCTGTTTGCCGAGCGTGAGGAGCCGTACTGGCCACGTCTTGAGATACGTCCGTGTTCNGGTTTTGCTAAGTCACGGCCGCATTGCAGAGAACTCGACAGTTGCTTAAAATTTTTGGGCACCAAAGCGGCATTTTCTGTTTGCCGAGCGTGAGGAGCCGTACTGGCCACGTCTTGAGATACGTCCGTGTTCCTGTTTACGACACGATTCTTTCCGGTGGGAAAGTTTGTGATACAAGCCGGATGAAGTAACGTGCGTTATGCAAAGGTTTTGTGTTTTACTGAAACTGCGCACCTATTGTCCTTTTGCTTGTTGATACCGCAGGCGATGAGTTAATCTGTGTTTGTGTATCCCATTCGTCGCGTTATAAATGGCCTGTTTTGCATCAACTATGCATAAATTGGTACTGTATAACTGATTTTCAAATAGTACTGTACACTGTAAGGTTAAACTCCTTGTATTCGATCGAGCAATATAACAACTCTTCACTAACATAACATGAATGCAAACCCAGCTAAAGGCAACGTAGCTTGGCTTGAGTGCAAGCAATTGCTGCGTTTCAACTAATTTCTGATGGATTCGAAGTGTGTACGTTTACCGATCAATCAACTTTACTATAGTCAAACCAGCGAAAGGAGTCCGGTAGGCGCGGCTAAGAACGCAAAGCAACTTGGCCAAATTTCACTTGAGTGCGTGGTATAACTTGTCTCCATCGATAAAATTATATTATATTCGAATACTCAAAGTACATTAGTCAATAGATTAGATTTGGTACTGAAGCGTTCAATTCAACTTCGCTCCAAGGACTTCTTACGCTGGTTTGAATATAAGTACACACGCAACGTGGTACGAATGCATGACGCACAGCTTATCTCCTACCGGGTTTCAATTAATTAGTGAGAAGGTGGTCAATAGTGTACACTGCACTGCGGCCCGTTGTTTAATCCCTATTTTATTGGTGTCAGTATGCGCTGCCATCGGTCTCTGGACGTTTCGAGCGAAGGCCAGTTTGAGTTAGCCTGGACGTTTCGAGCGGAGATCAGTTCGAGCGAGCACCTAATCGAGCTGGGGATTATACGACCGTGGTAAACAAACTCTCTTTGAATCGTCGGTACTTGCTGGCCGCGAATGTTTTTTTAATACTATTAAAAACTCATTTCAAATTGAAGGGCGAGTTCACACGACCCTCATCGTAACGCGTTCAATCACAAAAATAAACACGAGCTGAGGGGGCGGCCTGAGGCCTGTTGTAATCAGAATTTTCTGGGGTTATGCGATGAAAAGCGGTGTTACCGGCTCAGTGTTACTCTTTATCAAGAAGCAAAGACCGTAACACTCTTTGCTTCCTGTTCTATAGAGAGGTGAATGAGACAGGATTTCTCAAAGCGCAGGTCCGTCAATGTAAATACAGGCATTTATTCATAATTATTGCTATTGATGACTACGTATAGCTCTTAAAAAGGTTTCGTAAAATGTCCCTGCAGATAATCCTTTATGAAAAATTGATAAATAAACCAATCGAAGGCTTTTCTCCATAAACTTAACAGACCGACTGCGTGAGAACTGAAAATGTAAACAAACCAGCAAACACAATCGAAATATTTTATAAGTCAGTGACTCAGTTAAATAGAGAAATATTTGCTTATATTTTGAAAAATATAAATTTGAAACCAAATAATAGTACTTGTAACGCATATTGTGGAAAAATAAGTCTCCAGCGATCCCAATACGTAATTACAGGCATTTTTATTCGATGCGTAGGTATATTTGGCGAGACTCGCAACCGACGGTGTTATGATATATTACGTTATTGCGCAGGTTGTTAGAAGCGACAGATGTTAGAAGCATTACATGCGCCGCCAAATGGGGAAAAAATAAATAAATGAAGAAAAATATCATTAAAGGGGACCCTATCCAGATTTAAAACTCAGTTATAAACAACATCGGCAAACTCGAACTGGGTTTCGCTCGAAGCGACCAGGCCATCGGTCATACATATCGGACGGTTTGTAGCCAAGACCATTACGAATCCCATTCATTATCAAGTTTGTTAATTTTTTTTTGTCCTGATTTGGAAACTGAATTCTCATTTCTTTGTTTTGACTATTAGACACTCGGTATATGCAAGAGTAAACGTCATAACTTGCACTAGCTGACTTCAGCCCATTCATAGATCGACGAAATAGGTAATAAAAAGCCACAATTAAGTAGGCGTCCAATGGACTTCTGAAAGCTACTTAAATTTTGTATTACCAGAAAAAAAAAAAAACAATTTCTCCCGATTCCTTTCATTGGGCCTGGGGAACAGTGGACAACTGGCAGGCCTGGAGGTGCTCTCGCCCTAACTACTTCCTGCCAATACCCGCCCAGTTATTTCCCATTGCAGGCTCCCAATATTGGCGAGCGTTTGCCTAGCGTAATTGATTTGTATTTGCCAATTTGTAACTTCCCATCGACTGGGCGACTATATAAAAAGTTTTCTGTGGAATGAAAAGCTCGCAGATCTTTGCATTGGCAAGATGCAGTATAATGGTTATCGAGGTATTTATTTCAGTATTAATAATCATTTAATGAGATAATGGATGAAAAAAGACTTAGGGGCGTCGTTAACCTATTCAGTATTGATATATACTGTTAAGTGGATGACCGCAGAGTACTGAGGATATATCATATATGCTGGTAGTTAATCTGAATTTAGACTTTTCAAGTTGTACATGTTGCATCTAGCAGGTGTAGTGTGGTTGGTACTTTTTGTGGATTCAATTTAGTCGCTCTCTGGGACGGCAACTTCGCAATTCATTTGGTGATCACGGTCATCTCTGTGACTTGCAGACACACTGAGTAATATCTACAGTCATAAGTTTCTGTTTACTTTCAAAGAGGGATATCAAAACAGGAGGCTGAATAATTTTACCTTTTAGAAGGCAAATGTAAACTTAGCGTAACTGATGTTATATTCCGACTTGCTGATCCCATCGGCTTAGATCTTTTGTAGGAGCACTCTCATGCATGGGTCCTATGTTTCTATCGGCATACTGTATGTCTTCTCCTTCTTCTTCTTCTTCTGTGGGATTGCTTTTGCCGTGCAAATGAAGCTTTAAACTACTCAATTAAACAATCTAATAAACGCCGTCGTGTGTTTAGTAGTTTATATATTTTTATGTTAAATATGTTTCTATATTTGAATTTTTCTTGCCTCCCCCTCTTGAAGAAATAGATATGCTGAAAAATAGGCCAGGTTGCAAATTTTATGATAAGGTTGCGTTTTCATAGATATCGATGACAACATTGTAGAATATGACGAAAGTGGGATCCTTAATTCCTTTCTCTCAGTGCATTGCTTGCTTGAATCAGTTCTTGACATCAAAATATTTATTCTATTTTGAGTTTCTCTTAGCGCGGTTATGGAATCTGTTTTTTTTTTATCACAAACATATTTTGTTCACGTTTTTTAAAACTGAAAGTAAAAAAGGCCAGGTTGCAGATGCTGGCAAACGTATATCTCAATGTAGTTCTTTCTTTTCAAACGTTGAAGTTCACTCAGTGCAGATACATACAGCTTCTCGACGCACTCTGTTGCATCGTGATTCGTATTCTCTTCTGAGGTTTCCTTCATCCAAACTTCAACTACCCTGAGTTTTCGCCTATGCTCTTATTGGCTGCATGATCGTTCAAGTAAGTGACAAGATATTCGTCAGCGGCCAGAAAGCGAGAAAAACATGAGGATTTTTCTTAGCAGCAAATAATTTTCTCCAATTCGGATTCTTCTTTCAACAGAACAGCAATTCACTTGAAGAAGAACTTCTGAGCTCACCAGACTCCCTGAAATAATTATGAACATAGCTCATATTTCTGGCTTTTATAGGAGGAGAGCAAATTTCGTCGCCGTCCTTTTTTATGGCAATCTAATTCTAGTTTTTTGGCATGGGTCACATCGCGGGCAACCCACCAGACACCCTGCAAAAAATTATGAACACTAGTGCACTAAACGCTACTCTTCTGTTGAATAAGTCATGAAATTATGTATTTCAAAATATCTTCCCATCATAGCGAAAAAGTTCACAATACTCCAAATTTTCCCATGTCCACAAAATCCACGAAGTTCACCAATTAAGTGCACAGAAGCAACCAGGTTCACAAAGGCCCGTGACCAAGCCTTCAAATCCGCAGGAATTCCCTGGTACGTATCCTGGATACGGCTTGGCAAAAAAAAAATATATTAGGTGCCTTGGAATTTTTTTCTTCAGTATTAGATAGGGGGAAATAAGGCTTCGGACAGACGGGCGGACGGGCGGACGGACGGACTGACAGACATCTCTCTTATCATAGTATAGATTGCTCAACTCCTTCGACCACTTATTGGGTGGAAAGACAAGCAAGCAAATACACCCGCACCCATATATATCAATATTAAACTAAAAGTCTGTGAACCTTGCCTGCTTGCTTATTTATTTACGTGTGTCTTGTTTGACACAGCTTCTTCGGTTTTAGAGGGGAAAAATTCAAGCCCCAGTGGTGCACATGCATGGATGTTTGGCCTGGGAAGTTTCAGAGTCTGCCATACAATCCATGCCAACGTTCAGGAGCAAGGAGGTTCTAATAGAGAGGAGCGCACCCTCCCTATTTATCCTAAGGGAGCGTTGCGTGTAAACTTTTCCCTTAAACTGGCTTATCCAATCGGAGAGCGGCATTGCCTCACGCGGCCTATATAGGAAGGAGTCCTGAGCTCAAATTTTTATAGCCATTAACCATGGACAATATTCTAAGCGGATGGAAGTATGTAAAAGAAACTTGTATCCTGTATACCATCTGTTGATGAAGGTAACAGGGTGAGCAACTGCTACCGGGTGCGATTGTCTTTGCAAAAATATCGAACACCTGCCTGTCTATCTTCCTTAATTATATGTGCTGACTACTGCCACTTCAGCCACTTTAAGGACTCCAAACGCCAGCTTCGATCACGTGACAAGGCCATGTGTTTACTCTGGGCCGCCCAGAGAGTGCTTGGGCTTGCTCCTCCCATTAGAAGCTCCTTCTTCAGGAGTCAGATTGAGATGGATATTTATGGAGCGTGGTAACGTGGATACCGCCCCCTTTATAGCTACGTTGAGTGCAGGAAGGAATTTAAATTTTGTTCGTGGCCAGCATCAGTAGCTTAGCTGATTTTTTACTTGTGTCTTCTCTATCAAGGAGCTTCTATACTCTATACAAGCTCCTTGTTCTCTATAGACAGAAATTCGAGGGTTGAAGAGCTACTTCGATTGTATCTGTGATACGGTAGTTCCTAAGCTCTACTGCATGAATGGGCACGTTAAATTCGAAATGGCTACAACTGAAATACGTAATATATAAATTGACGATGCTTACAGCCTGGGCGTTGAATATTCATTAAAGAAGCAAAGAATCTGCTATGAGAGTGAGCTGTACGGGCAGAGTGGACGGCCGAATAGCGTGTGGTCTATGACTAGCTAAATAACACCTGCTTTTTTTCGGGAAAGCAAAGACGATCTCGATGACTACCCAACGGGTCACGGGCCGTCTAGTATAAACTAAATATTCGACGAAAATATTATCATCGCTTTTCGCTTCGTCTAATTTATTGGCCGATCAAATGAGCAAAGTCAGTTGCTGGTAGAGTGGAGTGGTAGGGTGAATGGAAGGAAACCCATCCGGAATCCTATAAACTTGAAAATATTTACTCATATCATGCACGCGTGTTTTCGTCATATTTCAATCGTTCTGTTGCAAAGAACGTTCCATTCTCCTGAAAGTCCAATTTCACAGGAATGCCGGACTGTAAGCAAGACGATCAAAATATTATTGGCTTCCATTTGTTATCGGCATTTTTGCCCATCCGATTGTCTTATAGCCAGCCAGGTCTCGAGACTGATTCTGCTACACATGATCCGGCTGCTCATCCACTCACTGTTTTTTACAAAAGAAAATAAACAGATTCATTACAACAACAACAACAAGGTTATTTTCTGCCGCTGTTTTGCTTGATTTTTTCGAGATATGGGCCCTCTTGTTTGGAGTGGGGGCCCTGCCAAACGAGGGCTCAGCAAGTGGTCTATAGCGACAGTGGGCAAGCTGCGCCTGCTGCTGAAGTCCGGGAGATGTTTGCGCCACCAGTATTGACTGCGGACCGCATGTTTTCCATTGAGAGGGACCGTCGATTTTTCGATTGGATGGTTGCTGCGGACTGCATGTGTCCCATTGGCAGAGACCATTGATTTCTCGAAAGGGTAGTTGCTGCGGACTGCAAGTTCCTATTGAAGGCGACCGTTGATTTTTTTTTATTGGGAGTTTCTGCTGACCGAATGAATTCGATCGACGGTCGACTTGCATATTCCGCTAAGAGTCTTCTGCGGATTGAATTTTTGCGATATGTACCAGTGTTTACATTGCTTGTAGATTTTTTTTTCTACAGACTGGAGGTGTTAGCTGAATTGCCGAAGACGGATTGTGGTTTCCATTGGAACACTTGGTGCAAACACGATGTTTATCCTTGCAAATTGGCTGCCTATTGGATATAGTCCACTGAATACTCCATGCTAAGGGTCTGCGATATTGCCTAGTTGTACATGCTATACGAACTGTTTTTGACAGCATGTTTGTTGCGTACCTATTTTTTTTTTTATTGCGTACATTCTTCATGCTTACTAATTTTTTCTGTAGAATACAGACTGAAAGCTGTCGGTTCGATTGACGGCCCTCTATTCAATGAAATTTTCAATTCCGTATATGTTGCAGACTGACTCTTTGTTAAATATTTGCTGCACGCTAAGACAATAATACCATTACTACTTCAATGTGAGGCTTTCATGCGAAATCTAATTTTAAAATATCGAGCTCAGTAGTGAAATTTGAGCAAATGCTTTTGCTAGAAAAGAGATATTAACTATGTTGTCCAACGCTAATTTTGTAACATGTGCTAGAGGCGTCTTGCAATCAGATGCCGGTGTTACCCTCACGGTGTTGCCCTCGCGGTGTTACCTTTTAGTGGTGAATGTGACACGCGATCCCAGCGCCTCCCAAAGGTGTTGCAAAATAGTCGGAAAGCTCATACCTAAACATTTCTGGTGGAGTTATTTTGGCAGTATTTTACGATGAAAGTTATGATGAAAATATGTAAAAGTGTAACAACGCCAGAATTCAAGCAATATTTTGAAGTCATGCTATACATACGCTTCAAAATTTAAAGCATCAAAGACATTTTTTGTAAACAAAGGCATTGCTACCAACTCATAACCCTACAAGTTTTGAGGTTGCCGTCGGTATCGCCTGGTGTTACCCAACCTGTGTCGCATTGGAGGCAGGGGTAACACAGGTGACACCGAAGGCCTGATTGCAACACGCCTGTGAACTTTATTGTCCACTATAGGGAACAGTTCGCGTCACATAGCAGTTGTTAAGGAACACACGCTAAGATATTCAAGTTTATTTTAGCTCTTAAAGGAACAAAAAGCAACATAACCGCGCCACTGGGGTGACTTTTAACAATGACCAAATAACTCAGTAACGCAATTCTACAAACGACAATAATATGAAATTTAATTTCAGTTAGGTTGTTGATGAGGAGAAGAGAAGTTTACCGCGTCGATATCTAATCTCTTTACATAAGTAGGTTTAAGTAATGAAGTTACTGAATGGCTGACTATTTCTTTCAAATTAGCTGGAAGCCTAAGTGAACTAAAGCAATAAACTTTGAAGATAGGTAATATATGAAATCTGACATAGGAATCTCATAATGGGGCAGTTACAAAGTTGCAGGAGACTCGAAGTTCAAAAATGGCAGTTAATAACTTAGCAGATGGTTGCCAAAGACTGCCGAAGATCAGCATCGGCAGCGGCCACTTCTCAGCGTAAGTAACTTGGGGCGAAATCGGAAACGAAGCCAACGCTCAGGCCTCAGGAGGGTCAATCGAACGAGCCCCCCTGGAAGCAGGGCTCGGCTGGGACCTCAGGAGACCGTCAAAATGCAACGACCCCAGGGCTTCACAAATAACTGCTGGCCAAGCTTTTGCTAAGGAATAACAAGGTGAAAAAGAGTAAGAGCTTGAGTCTAGAGCTACCTTCAGTGGCGTAAGGCCATGTAGAAAATTTGAGATTGGTATGGAAATATCGGTAAGTGCGAAATCTTGCTTAACACTTAGTACAACTTAATGGTAGGTTTTTTAAAATTACTGGAATAAGTAATGCTTGAAGCAAGTGGAAGCGTGAAAGCTTTTAAACTCAGAGGAACTGAACTGAGGAAATTCATCCGAACCACCCACCGCCCAGGGCCATCTAACAGCTCTCTGGCCGCACCGACCCCTCCGCCTCCGACACAACCCACCTTTGCTACTGCATAGAAGACAGAACTATAGGAAAGCAGGGTAGAGCAGTGGGCGATAAAAGGGCAACTCTCGCGAGCAAAGAAGAGAGCGACACCAGCAGCCGGATGACGAGATACTGCAAAATACCAGTCAGCTGATAAGGCGACGCGTGAGGGGAAATTCAGGAGAAATTTCACAAGAGTATTGCAGGGTAATGGCAAAGAAGGCAATAGACTGAATTGAAAGTTTACAATATTCTGGCATTGAACGAACCTCAAGTAAGCTTCCAACTTGAGTGAGAATAGTACCCTTCTATAGCTTAGGCAAATGAATAAACAGGGAACAAACTCAAGGTAATAAGTTAAGTAGTTTGAGCAACAGCTTAGAGCTATCTAAGAATAAGTTAAATAAGTTGATTCGGAATTCTTCGTTATTCACCTTCGGTTTACCATCAATGAGCGAATTATACTCAGGAGAACTCCTATTTGAGCGAGGTTGTCCCAGGTTAGTTGATAGCGAAATAATGCAAAATGCGGGGCGGACTGGCAGACTGATGCTTGGCAGATAAGAGAAAGGAAGATTTGAGCTGGGGGAGAGGGTTTGAGGAACGAAACCTCCGCGTAAGGATTGTATATCAGCGCACTGCAGCGTCGCTGGAACACTCGCCAAAATTTACTGTATCAGTGATAAATATTCATAATAATATTTCTTTGTTTACGATGATTTTTTTTATCAAAACTCCCCGATCGGGAAACCAATGACAGGTAATGCCGCTCAAATGCAACAGCGGGAGCCTCAAAATTCAACTAAGAATCACTAACAACTGACTTGAATGCCTGCAGGCCTACACGACCGTAAGCTGATCGCGGCAATGCATTCCAGACCAAAACGAACCAGGGCAGAAACACCGACTAGACGAACGAGTTCGGCACCCAACAGTACCCAGAGTGAAGCAGTGCGCAGATGCTACCGCCCTTGTATCTCTCAAAAAAAAAAAAAATAAAAAAAATACTTGAGGGCAGGGTCAAAAGAATATAACCTATGTCTCTCATTGCCGTACACCTTATAAAACTTACAGAAGCCGGCCAACCCTCGCATACGGGACAGATTCCCCAGATCACTCTCAGCCCAAAGTCTGTTGGCTGAGCTAACAAATCGGTCCAGCAGACGCTAGTGAGTGTCAGCTGTCGAAGCCCATACCTGTGAGCAATACTTTAATACAGGCCGCAAGAAGTACATATAAAAGCATCTGCGAACTACATCTTTGTCACCAAACTCAGAATTTACCTTACGCTCGAGCCCAATCCTATTCGAAGCACGTAACCCGTGTCACCGTGTCACCTAATATACGTTTCAAATGAGCTTCTCATCAAAGACAACATAGAGCATCTTCAGGGAGCTAGACCTCTGGAGCAAAGCGTGATCTATCTTCAGAGGTGAATGCTGAGTAAAAGTGTCTGAGAACGACTGACAATCATAGTTTTTATCGTTTGCCTCGCTGGTGTACATATTTATTACAAATCTCTGCACTGCCGGCTGTTACTTATGAGTACACACGATGGTAATATTTGCAAATACTCCAATAGGATACATTTTTCTGCTACAGCATTACAACATTACCTCGCATTCTTGAAATTAAGGTGAAAGTGACGCCTATCAATCAAAATGACATATCTATTCAAATTTGGATATTTTCGAACCAATAGGCTATTTAGAACAGCCTTAGATTTCCGCGCGTAGAATTTTTCTAAGAAAATTTATCTCTGAAGATTTCAAACAATCTTCATTCTTCAAATTCAATGTCAAAGGCCAAAGTACCAGACGCGATAGTGATTTCACTGTAGTTCAATGCTGAAGATAGCGATCTTACGACAGGCTCGTATTTTAGAAGGACTATTATCTCACTTTTTGTGTCTACGATATCTCAAAGATTTTTCTGCACGTATTTAAATTCGCCAAATTCATCACTGAAAGTTCTGCTGGTATTAACTACAAGCATCGAACGAGCAACTGTCCTTAATTGAATAACGTTAACTAAGCTGCCTTGCAGCTCACTGATGCGCATGCTAATTGTATTTAAGCTAATGTCACAACTCAACTAGACAACAGGAAATATTTCGTAACGACTCAGCAGCCGTGAATAAAGAGCAGACTATTTCGGTATCGGGGCCACCACCGAAGAAGACTACAGGAGCTATTTTTCACCCGCCTTGCAGGCGTGGATAAAGAGAAGAAAATTTCAGCATTGAGGCCATTATGCACTGCTGGGAGGCGAGCAGCTGTCCCTAATGGCCTCTTAAGCCAATGCTCTTGAATTCAAAAGCAATTTTATGGCAAGATTGGTCGTCATCATTGCTTAGAAAGTTTTAACTCCCACCATCAGTTTTAACATGCTGTAGAACAGCGTTAGTCGTCGTCGGCTTTGGTGGTAGAACCTCAGCCGACAATTACAATACATATACTGTAGTGAAAGCGTCTCTGTCTGTTCCTAGTAGCTCTCTCTATAATAAGCAGCTCTAAGTAAACGCATTATGAAACCTGTGGAAGACGCCAGAAATGCCTTGCAATTATTTGACCCATGTTGTTCAGAAAACATCTACTTGAGCTCGCTGTACTAACTTGTTGCATATGCCTAGTGCTGAGATATTCTCAGCTTTACTATAGTCTGACCATTTTATGAAGGCGGTTCGGTCGTGGTCAAATTCCTCTATAGCGTTGCCAATTCTATGAGTATATCTGAGCTTTTGTTCGGCCCATATCTTAGCCCCGCCCACTAACTGCATATAGAGAAATCTCTGAAATATTCATAGGATTGGTCCGCTGTAGAGGAACTTGACCACTACCGAACCGCCTTCACATAATAGTCAGACTATAAACGCAAGGTAGGGCATTTTACAATGTACTTTCCCCTTGTAGTGGAAGGCTGAAAGATTGTGGTTCCTTTCTACAAGTGGAATGAATCTAAAGGTCTGATCCCAAGGAATACGGGAAGCAAAAGAATACAGAATGGTACAGACTTACACCAAAATAGAACAGAGTAATAGTGCATTGCAACTGGTGTTGTACTTCTATGGATAGGCCAAAAGACCCAGATAGAGGGGGAAGAGGAAACCCCTGGAAACTTCAATGCTCTTGAGGAAGAAGAGTTTCACCTCGGTACATTTGGCACATGTAAGTCACCAACAACTCTTCGTGAAACTTCCATGTAAGTAAGCAATTTGAACCACTAGGAGGTCAAGGCCCTGCACTATATATATTTTACAGTTTCTCGTCCCGTCTACACCCGAATTATCCATGCAGGGGGCTCATCCGTCCACCCTTGTGCTTTAATAGAATAAATACTAAGCATCGAGCCAGGACTCGATCTGGGGACCTAGAGATTACCACGCCGTTACTCTACCACTAAGCCACAGCAGCTAGAAGCAACGCCAGCACACGAGGTACTTGTGCTGCCCGCTGCATTCTGGCAAACCTATTAAGGCAGAGCCGTACGTGTGTATATGAGGGAGCTCATCCGTCGGGATGTATTTCGTTTGTACCCACTTTGTTTTCTTCCATTGTCATACTACTATTACGGATGATGTTTCGTTCTGACTTTCCCCTGTTTCCGGACTTTCTGACCTATGGGCGCAGATCTCATCAGAGAAAAAGGTTGTGCATGAGTTCTATGTTTCTCTCGCTATACTGTCTGCCCCTTCTTCATTTTCTTCAGGGGATGGTATGTTATACTCTGGGTAAAGAGGTATAAACATAATAAGAATACTAATCATTGCTTGGATCAGACATTATTTTCACTGCAGTAGCAAAACATGGAGTATTCTACCCTAACAAAATTGGGGGCCGCAGCGGGCGCCGCGCACAAAATGAATTGCGGCTTTAGCTTCTGGGCGGCCGACCCTGATGTAGGAATATAATTGCAGCTCGCCGCACGCGCCTGAGTGGGCAGTTACCTCAGAATTCAGGGCTGCCTTAGATGCTAAAAACAGTGAATTAGCTTCTGGGGGTTAAAACTTCTGTTAGTGCAGCTTGAGATTTGGAAAGATTCTGCCATTTCCATGTCTGGATCGCCCTTGCCTTATACTACAGTTTCTTCTTGCATTAGTAGAACTTCTTTGCATCAGTAGATCCTTTTTACATTTGTCGATCTGTCATTACCCTCCGCCTTTCACGCAGCTTATTTCATGACAGATGTATGAAGGGCTGTCGCCAAGACCTCATCTTTGGCCAATATTTGTAGCACGGTAAATCTCATATCATATTCAGGCGTCAATAATGGCCCACGAAAACTACACAGCATCTCCGCTTAATATTCATGAATTTTTAAGCAGGTCGAGGTCGGCGACCTGATTTTTATTTATGGCAAAAATATAGGAATATTACTCTACGAAATGCGGTTCTTTGTCATTTCATATGGAAATTGGCGCATCGCATTTTAATAACTTTGGGCCGAAGTTGTTGACGCCTGGACGCGAGCTCTTTTCTTCTGGGAAAAGGACGACACGGTGACGCGGCTTTTACTGTTCGTCGGAACAGCCTGTGTTCTTTCATTACCTCGTGACATTATATATTTTCGGTAATTACAATCATAATATAGATATACTTTCTGAATTTAAATATCTCTACCAAGTTTTATGAACATCGGCTCAATAATAAAAAACTTTTTGAAGTCGGAAATCGACATATGAAAAAAAAAAACGCACCTCCCCAGACCCCTTTTCTACTAATTTCGGGTTGCACTGGCTGCCTATATAAAACTTTGCCTGCGTGTCTGTCTGATGTGTGGCATATTAAAGGTTATAACAACATGAAAAACTAATAAAAGGCACAGCAAATAAAATACTCTCCATGCTTACCTTCAATGCTTGTATAAGGTGGGGGACTTTTTTGAAGGGTTGGAAAACGTAGCTCGAACAAAAATGAACGCTTTCACTATTTTACTTTTCAAACGTCCGGATAGAAGCATGATATGCTTTTTGCTGGGCCACACGTACGGCGCATGAGTACTTCTGGCATCTCCCTGATGTTGCCATCAGGCTCAAGCACGAGAGTTGGTCATTCGATATATATATAAATTGACATTTAAAATTACTCTAAGTCAAATGAGCTCTCAGATTCTAACCTTTTGCGACAGGTGTATAGCTACTGCGTAGTGAATAAAAAACGTACTATAAATGTTAACATTTTCAACTGGACGCTCCCCTTAAGTAGTAGTTTGTTTTGCGATCTATTTTATAGCTTTTAACTATATGGTAGTTATGGTTTATATGCAATACCATTTTTGTTATACATTTTCTATTTCTGTTGCATATACTGTATATATATGCTATACGTATGTTAGTATAATACGTAGATGAAAAAAATGTCCGTCTTTCCTTTGTTGTTAGTTTTTCTTTAATATTAAAATGATATTTGTGAAACGTAACTATATCTTATTTTATTCATATTTGCCTATGTATACTACTATATACTATGTACTGTACATGCAATATGCTCATAGATTGAATGACTAAAAAGTAACATGATTTCCGATTAAAATAATAATTTCCTCTTAGTTTTTTATAGCTAAAGATGAAAAGAAAACTGCCAGATTTTAGCCAAAATTAGGAAAGTTTTACCTTCTAATCTGCTAGAAATAAGAACTATTTTGCTAGAAATACAGGCTATTTTGCAAGAAATAAAAACTATTTTACTATGATACCTCCAATACCGACTTTTTTAAGTGGTATTTTGACCACTTTTTTAGGACTTAAATTCCGGGCTCTACAGTAATAATATGCTTCTTTTGATGCATCAGTTGTGAAATTATAGCCGAGTTCAATTATTCAAAAAATATATATGCGGCACTGGTCATTACCATTCAACCTATCGATTATAATGCGGCCAATTTTTACCGTGACTGTCAATAGCATACAAGTTAATAGATATATAAACGGAAGATGAAAATGTTATGTATGGGGTTACAAAATAACATTGACATCGTTACTTTGCGCTGTTGTAAAGTTTGTCTCTTTCTCTATGTTATTTCAGTTGATTATTCGAGTACATCCACAGCGAACTAATTCTATTAACATTGTTTTATGAATTCACTGAAGCGAAAACTTCGGATAACTAGTATGTCGAAGCGATGAGAGCGAGCTGCTGTTATGAAATTCCGTGACTTAATTAGTCTAGGCCGCGCTCCTGAAAATTGTATGAATTTCCTACTTGGCCTCGGAGCCAAAGGTAATTAAATTAATGCCTTGGCGCATTGTTTTGCAATATTCATCGATTATTTACATTGTAATACAAAACACGTAAAACAGAGATTTGTCTATTGCATCACCAGTAATATTTTCCGCTTATGTTAGAATAGAAGTGCTTTAAATTTATACTTTCTATTCTTCCATAATGAAAGCCGTCTGCATCGATGTAGCATGAATTTGTCGGTTCAGATGACGAGAGAGATTTAATAAATTATTGCCTCACAGCTTGCTGCCTCGTATTTTTCCTGCTCTGCATTTGGCGCAATTCTCGATCAGTTACATAGTTGTTCTGCATGATAATCAGAACTACTCGTAACAAATGGATTGAAGTCTGGACTATGCACCGGCCGATTCACATATTTCTTTACATTTCTTCTGTGGCTTCCTTGTCAATTTTAATAGCAATGTGCGGCATTTTTACATCCTGAAAATATTGAGCTGCATTTGATTTTATAACCTATGTACAGCTCTAGAAGAGAATAAGTTGCTGATAAGCAAGTTTTACGTTAACAAAGAATTGCAGTTTATACTACTGAACTACAAAGCAGCAGTGCTTATCTTTAAGAATTTGAATGCAGAAGACAACTGAGATACTTCTGAGTGGTAGCATAGATACTAAATTGCAAACTGAGGTTGACGAAGGATATGGAAAAGATATTCATGAAAGTAGAACCACGGAGTACAGCATTATAGATGTTAATTCTCTTCTTCATTAAGCTCGTGGTATAAAAACTTTTAAAAATTATAGGGAAATTGTACAATATGAAGGACTGATATATAAAATTGATGTGACCATAGATAGTTTAAACTGCAACGTTAAAAATACATTTATCCAAAGTTAAGGATACTTTGGAAAACCTGGCAGGCATCACGCGGAAGTAAACCCACAGTTCAATAGCTTCCCATGGCGGTTAGTTACCAAAGGTCAAGGTATTTCAAGGCGAAAAGGTCGTTCACAGGCGTGTTTACAATAACTCATCAGAGAATTACACTGCAACTGTGAAGACTGACGCATATTTGATTATTAGAAACGTAGAATAACCTATGCTACCCCAGCTTTAGCACATACTGTATGGCTCCAGAGGACGTTATTACTGCCTCTAATCGGAAATAGTTGGTGCATGTAAGTTTTGAAGTTGCTTGGACAACATTGGTGCAACATAGTTTTAACTTCAATAAAATAGGTTGGTTTAAAGAAAGTACCGTTTAATTTGTTCATATATTTCTAACATTGCTGAAATACCAAATTCTACCTGCCGCATTTCTTCTAACTGCAAATGCTGTTGCGATACCTGTGATTGCACTCTCGTCTTAGCTTACGAGCTTTTTACCTCACTAGTAGTGCTTGCAGGACTGCTCTTCATTCAGAATTATTTAATTATCACCTGCGAACGATGTGAGAGAGGCGATACTGTTTTCGTTGAAGATTTAAATATACATATTTATAAATTATTTTCTTGAGATGGCATAAACGTGTATTTCGATTAGAAGCAGTTGAAGAAATTTTGATACCCACGACGCGCGTTTCACTGTTCTCCAGCTCATCAGGTGGGAAGATCAAAGTTAGTAAATTTAGTTCTTGAAATCTTTCGAAATTTATAGAGGTTATGATAGGAAGGTGTAACTATGATACCGGGTGCTCTATAAATTTTGAAAGATTTCAAGAACTAACTTTACCAACTTTGACCCTCCCACCTGTTGAGCTGGAGAACAGTGAAACGCGCGTCGTGGGTATCAAAATTTTTTATGTGCTTCTAATAGAAATCTATAGTTTTAAAAATATATATATATATATTTGTCTGCCCACTGCAGAAGTGGACGAAAGAGTGGAGCAATGTTCATAATTTTTTGAAGGGAGTGTGACCTAGATGTGACCCGTGTCAAAAAACTAGGCCTAGTTGGCTATCAAGAAAGACGGCGTTAAATTTGCAGTACTATCAACGTTCTATGACACCTGCTGCCCGTAAAAGTCCTTGAACGTCTTAATTTTCAGCTATAATTTATGCCATTTACCGCGAAAAGGATAAAAAATGGACGCGAGATGTAAAAAGTGGCTAAACTAATATTAAAGAACATTTTCAAAAGAGCCTGCTGAGGAACAAAGACGCATTCAATACAGGGAGGCGTTCCCACTAATTGATATTTGATTTTGGATTAACAGGGAAACGCTGAAAGTAACAATATTACATTTACTTTTTTGGCATCCATGTATACTTTTGCCCCACTTGACAATATAAAGCGTGCAGAATATCCATCCGGGGGCTTAGCTCCACTAACATTTTTACATCATACTGAATTTTACATCGGAAACGCTCTATGTCCTGAACACAACTTTTAACTCGTTGCATTTCATTGACACGAAGCGAAAAAATTGAGGCCCGAAAGCATGGAAGCGATGGAAATTCCTTCAGAAGAAGGAAGCCTTCCTCGTTCGGTTGAGGTTTGGAGTCCCAGCTTCTGCTGAGGTCGCGCTGAGGGACCTAATCAAAATTCTGCTGATTTTTCCAATAAAATGTCGCTGAGCGACCCGTGGTGGCTCGCTGTTGGCTGCCTTGCTCCTGCAGTTCTTTCTTTTTATTTGATATTCCTAACAATAATAGTTCCCATACGGAACAGATTATTATTTTATGCGGTTCAAACTATAAGCTTCTGCGTCAGGGGACGTATAACGAGAAATTTAGTGGAACAAGCCAACTATTGTGCCTTAAGGAATTACGCAACTGTAGAGCGCTCAAAACGCCTAGAGCGACGAAGAATCACTAAAAAATACTGGAGCCCTCGCGGAAGCCCACAAACAGTAGCACCGCACAACCTCAGTGCCTACCTACAGTCTGCTAGGCACTGAGGTCCCCGTCGAACAGACAGCGCCGGCGGCACGCAATCACACACAACCAGTGCCTTTGCTTCGTGACAGCGCACAGAACCGATTCCTGGCTGACTTGAGCACTGGCAGATCTTCGCTGCTGGCCACGGATCCCAGCAAAGCATTGCATGCCAACAAAGCTAAGGGTGTAATGCACCGACTGAACTGAAGAGTTTGCAACACATATACAGTTTCAATTGAAATACGGCGGTATGCTTATACAAACGTCTGAAAATGGCCACTCTTTCTTTTTGATTGCCTTCCTTTTCTTGCGTCATCTTGATGTATCTGTCTTGTTTCCTGTATAAACCGCTTTGTCCACCTACAAATTGTTGTTTTGTGTGTGTAGGGGGTGGGGGGTGTGGGGGAGATCTCCATGAGCTTTCTGCAGTATCAAACACCTAAGCAAAGATCAATTTCTGTTTAGAACCTCATGTTATCTCTTTTATTGAAATAATTGTTTTCCAGCATTTTTTAATTATGTAGTTCAGCCAAGTACGTCCTAACCGAGCAAAAGCTGGTGCAAGAATCAGTCAAGGAAGTTCAATTAAAGGTGGGAACGCAACATTTCCCCGTACTTGCCTGGGAATATTTTGTTCTACAAACTGTTCCCTTCTTACCACTCGCAGCGCCCAGTCATTTGTGCAGCCAAAAACCTCAGCTTCCGATCTCCACAGCCGATCTTTCTAATAAACCTCTTTGGAATATGTGAACAGGTGCGTTAAGATCCTCGATGTTACCTGTTTCGAACCAGTTTCGTAGTGTGTGAAAGAAGCTATCCCTTACAATTATAAGGACTCTTGCACAACTGTTTGACTCGCCCTTGTATCCACAGAGTGCAAATAAACGCTATTGTAGCGCTGTACAGTCTGTGCACGCTCCGCCTCAGCAGTTGATGTTAGAATTTCGACCACTGTGCTTAGGCTGATCAATATGAAAACACGTGAGTAAAACACTAATAACATCTATTTCGTATTATCAGTATTCAAACGTGACGTCACGATCCTGACAACAATATTTCTTAACCTGGCACTTCAGCTGAAGAAACGTCAGTGTAGCTAGGTAGCAGAAGGTATCCATGTTCAACAAAGTTTGCAAACGATGTCTATTTTAATGTAAAATATACACTGTCATTATATACACTATTATCCAGCAATATAGAAAAAAACACCTTTAATTGGCATCGTATGCAGGCAAATACATGAGAGCAGCAGCTTTCCAGCCCGTTAGCTAACGCTATAAATTTCTTCAGTCCTTCAAAACCTGCCAATGACGGCAATTGTACTGACTGCTGCTAAGACCTCTGCCGTATTTCAGCGAAGACTCGTTGCTAACTTTGATAATTGGCTGTTGACGGAGTTCGGGCAAACGTCTCCGGCGTTCTGACGAATTACCGAAGGAGTCTTAACGAGGAAAAAAAAAGAGGTCAAGTAATCCAGGCAGAATCTTTATGCTCACTTCTGAGCATCTCAAAGTAGTCGTCAGTGAGCACAGGTTGTGAGTATGAAGCGAGGAGTCGGGTTCTTGGGGCTGGTTGCAGTGTAGCTGAAAAGCTTTGAAGTGTGTATGGTCTTCTAGAAAGAGCTGAATTAATGAATTAATTATCTGTTAATTTACAGCTGATAGTATTGCTAAGCTTTCACGCCTTGCTGTGTGTAGGCGTGTTTTTACAACTGTTCATGACGCACAAAACAACGAGGAGAGAGAAATGATGAGAATTTACCTACTAATAATAAGCATTTTTGCTATTTTTTGTCAACGTCAAGCATTCAAAATTAGAAGGATCAGTTGACATGAGTAGAAGCAGCACCCCATAGTGTACAGTGAGGCACAGTGTGGACACTCGGCGTTGCATGCAACACCTCCCAGTGCTCCGTGAGGCGCCAGTGTGCATAATGCTCCCCCCCCGCCCTGTAGAACATCGGTTCCCAACCTTTGCATGTGTTCTCCCAGTCCCTACAAAATTCATACAATGATGACAAATAACATTCATGCTAATTTGTGGGCAACGGACTTAAATTAACATTTGAAGGACGCTAAAATGAGACAATGGTCCGCACCCCCTAAAATGTCATCTCTTTTGGGTGCGAGCACCTCCAGTTGGGAATCCCCCCCCCCCCCACCGGGTGGGAGCCCCTGCTACACAATATTACGTTCAACTGATGAGTAGACGTTCATCTCACGTTTCGTTCATCGTAAATACTTTCCAGAGGTATCCTGAATACTGACTTTCACTGTGTAAGTGACACGAAGTGCGAACTGGCACCAGCACGTTAGTTGAGCTCCGATTGCTCGGAGTGGTCCTTTCTAGATAAGCATTAGTTAGTAGTTTGCGGCTTAGCAACATTGTCTATCACTAGTGTGTTGAAATCATAGGGGACCGGGGGGGGGGGCAGCTGATTTTGCTGAAGAGACGTGCCCCAAATGCCATTACTCACCTGCCGCAACTAATTCCGTTTGCGCTATGAACTCCTTGCTCGAGTCCCTTCTGTGTCGTCTTCCTCAGAAGTCTCCATGATTCTCTCTTAATGGCAATAGCCCATAGAGGGCCGGAGCGTAAGACCCGGCCGCTGTCTGGGAACGGGCCTGTTCGTCCGTCTACTGCCGGCCATCTAATCTAATATCAAAGTTATCACAGGTCAGGTATGGATGAGATTCTGCGCGCTGCGGTTCAGCATGTATTAATAAGAGGAAAAAATGTAGCCCGGAAACATTCTTCGTTGTCCATGCCTTGCATTCACTGCCACTGGAACTTTGTGCTGCGTCACACCGAAGTCCTTGAGAATTCGTTAGAGTCTCTTCGTGGCTCAGCAAACAGGATTAGATCAAGCGTGATAGAAATACCGACTAACTTATATCTGATTTTTACCGAAGCCAGGCCTCTTTGCTTCACGCTCTGCCAAGTCTTGGATGCGGGGGGGGGGCGCACCTCAAAGTTGATAAACTTCTTAACCGACCCGTCTTTGATTTAGTGGATCCGGCAAGAAATATAGTGACTTGCGACGCAGATCTACATTGCGAATAGGCAGAACAACGTGATGTATTGCGGTAATATTAGGCACCGTTGCCAATAATACGAATGTAAAGTTTTGGAACTTCTCTCAAGTAATAAACCAGGATGACAGGAGACACAGGGCAGCTATAGTCTTTTGTTATCGAATAACTATGTCCAGATAGCATTGTGTTCCTTGTGTGAGCAGCACTTTATCTCTTAAGTGTTCTATGCCAAGCACAAACAGAAGAGGCCTTTTCCCCATTAGTTCCAACTGATGTTCTCCTATATGCGCTGAAGAAGTTATACATTTCTCTTTCAAAATTGTTGACTGCCCTAGAATCTGTGTTATAGTTTTCTGGGAAGGGTAGTGTAACCAAAATAGTGGAAGCACTTGAAGCTAAAATATCAAGGAAATAATTGTGGCAACTTGCCAATGAGGAGAAAGCGAAGATAATGTGTGCTGCACCTCTGAACGCACGCGTTACGCTCTCCACTGCATTGTTTTTTTTTCTCTAATTAATTAATTAATGGGCTTATTAAACGTACTACTTTCCACTGCACTTTTTTCTGTCCCATATTCGACAATCGGCGGGATGTACGTATAACGGAGCAGTTTAAAGTACAGAAGATTTCCACTGCCAGTTGGTTTTGCATCAATCCTTTGCCTCACGTAAAATTCAGGGTAAATTGGGCGAAGGTTTGGCAACGCCGCTCTGCCGCTGAGCACTTCTGTGCCTCACGATCGACTGCCCTTTACCCTGGGACAACATTACGTATTTAGGCAACGGCTCACCCAACTTACGGTCGGACGCCCAGCTCGCACGTTTTGGTATGTAGTGACAGTCAGTAGCCAAGATACAGAGTAAATCCGTTCAGAACTTGTGTCTGCGTCAGTGTACAGTGTAACCACAGTATTAGGGTTCAGTCTTGGCCACGCGTTCCATGTGCAGCGCATGGGAGTCTACTATAGTTACACATCGGCATTAAAGGTTTGATAAAAACAAGAGTAAATTAGACCAAGCTTTATTTGCGACTCGTTGATAATTTTATTTCATCAGGTACGCATAGATACTTCACTCTTGAATCGTCGTCTTTAGGGTAGTAACTTTCCTTATTGCTGAGATACTGTCATAACTAGCAGTGCAAACAATCACAACGAGAAATGAATATACTCTATGTACAAGTACTAGCTCCCCATCATCGGATTCATTAATCACTCAAGCCCAAATAGTTTGTTTCTTTATTATCACTTATTTCTCCACGAGCGGGAGGTGTTCTTGGATCAATACTATATTACAGCTTATATTATGAAATGATATTTACCTTCATTTCTTCATTATATTACAGCTATGAACTTACAACCTATTCAACAAGGCTCAGTGCCCTCACACACACACACACACGCCAAACTATAAGACTCATCTATGTGTGGAAAAACCAAGTGTCAATTCGTATACCGTATATATAAGCGTCCCAAAATGTACAATTTCACCGTGTGAAGTTCTGAGCCAAGTCCCACTTGCGTTGAAATCGGACAATTCCTGTTTCTTGGGAATAGCGGCAAATTAGAGAGCAACTGTTCAATTCCTCTTGAAGAAATACATATAAAGCAGTGAGGAGCATAATTTATTGCTTTCATTTGTAGGCGTGCACGCATGTTGAGGGTTTTACCTTTGTCAAGATATTCTAGCGAGTACGTCTCCTGTAATATTAAATATAATTTACAAGTATACGTATACAATTAAGAGTAACAAATGTGGTTGTAAAAGTGCAGCAACTGTATATCCCAAGTGACATATGCAGTGCCACCATACCACTACGGGCTGATCAAGCGCATATGAAATTTGTTTTGTTATGTTGTACTTTTAGGTCAATACAGGCTCTTGTAACCAAATCTAAAGTTAGTCAAGACCCGTGGAGTTAACACACGCAATTTACTACCATCTTGTTTGAATGGTATATCAATGATGATCTTTTCATGTTATCGATTTACCACAATTGATTTCGAGCCATTCTTGTTGCTTCTACATATATATTGCTGCAGTCGCGTAAAAATGCTTAATGTGCTTTTCTTCATTGTCTACTGGTAATAAGCACGAGAGTATTTTGCATTAACGGACCAAGAAACGGCGAGTATGAGCCTTCCACCGTTCACTTTTATCTTTTTATTTATGAATATTAGCGTCTAAAACTTGATGAAACGGATTTTCCTGGCGATAAACGGCTATATTTTTCACTAGAGAAGAACGTCCTACTAAAAAGTAGCTTATATTTCTGAAAAATTTACGTCTGTATATTTTACCCTAGCAACACCAATGCTGTTTTTTTATATATCGACTCACAGGGCCACTCGCGAGGGAAAATTAAAAAATGAATTCGCAAGCGAAAAGACGTAAACTTTTACCGTTGTTCCTGCTCCACTGAGGTTAGACCGCCTTTACTGTCACATTAGTGACTCAAGTTTTCATATGAGTATCCCCACTCACAGACAAAACTGTTTGCGATAGCATAGTGTATCATTGTTTATCATTTACATAGAGCTGGTAAAATCATGTTTCAGTTTATACAAATTTCTTTAATCGTGAGGCTTCATCCCTGACTTTGAAGAACAAGTCTGTTGCGAACAGTTCGCGTTCTACACGAGACGGCAAGTTTGGCCGGAAGCTGTTTAGATTCTTGCAGTGCCGTAGTTTTGATGAGTTGGGGTTTTCTCATTTTTGTCAGCGTTTCCTCCTCGGCCTTTGACACTGGCTTTGCCAGGCTTTCCCTGAGCGTTTTTGTTCTGCCTTGCTGGCGATTTTTGGACGTCACTGGTCGATTTACCCGCGGCTCCTAAACGCGAGCGAGAAGGGGACCGATCCAGAGGCTTGGAAGCCCCAGTGCGTTTTACCGAGTCAGCCTGCGGTGTAGCGTTCACCTTCTCACCCGGCTTGACTCGCCTCGGGGATCGTCTCGGTGTGAAAGGATCCTTTGGCTGAGTGAGTTGTCGCCTTCGAGGAGTCACTGGTTCTTTATTTTCCCTGATCGAAGAGCGTCGAGGTGATGACGGTGCTGGTACTTTCCTTGGACTCTTGCTGGCACCATTTATGGCTGCCTTTCTAGGGGAATTCTTGGGAGTCAGAGTTTTTACCTCAGGTTTATTCACGGATGGCGAGGGCGATCTCGACCTGCTAACAGACCTTGTTTTGTCTCTTGGAGTGAGATTATTGTCGCGTCTGGGAGACCCTTTGGGTGTTGCCGTCACCTTCTGCGGTGATCTAGGGCTTCTGTTTACTTGTTTGACAGGAGAACCAACTGGTGTTCCCGAGTTGCTACCTGAAATACTTCTTCTTTTTCCTGTAACAACAGGAAGGTTAGGAGGAGGAGGGATCAGATCCATATTTACAGGAGGTTTATCGGACGTCTCTTTGTTTTTTGATTCTTCTGCACTATTTGTGCTTCCGTTTTCATCCAGCTTTTGAACATCCTTGACCTCATCAATCTCATCTTCTTCATTTGCTTCATCGGGTTCAGGCTTATCTGGATCATCTTGAGGTTCGTCGGTCTCAGGAGCAGCTGGATCGGCTGCTAGCGACTCATTCGCATCTTCCTCCTCTACTTTTTCCTGATCTTTTGTTTCCTCTTCCTTTTCCTCGGTAGTCTTCTCTGGGTTTTCACCATCGTCTTCCGTTTCATCTTCCTCTCGGATAGACTCGCGTAATTCCTTCAAATCTGCGACGGGTCTGTCACTACCATCCAAAGGCGTGCTACCGCGAGAACCTGCTTCCGCATCGTTTTCCGGATTCTTTGATTTGCCTTTTTTGGACCTTCTTTTGCCTTTGGCAGATTCAGATGTGCGGCCAGCTACCTGAGCCAGATACTCTTCCCGCCTTTTCCTCTTCTCTTCGTTTGCTTGAGCCACCATCTCTAATCTCCGCCTATCTTCTTCTGTCAAAAATGCGGGATTGGCTATGCTCACCCGCGGTGCAAATTTCTGTGAAATCGACGACCTTCTTCTAGTTCTAGCATTTTCTCCCCATTTTTGAAGCCGTGCCGCAAGGATTTGTTTTTGCACCAGTTTTTTGAACTGCTTCTTGCCTCGTCCTTTCTCGTGCACCTTTTTCCATTCTTGGTCGACAGGCTGCTTGTTCCGGCTGGCAGTTAGGTATTCGGCGAGGAACTGCTCGCCCTCCGACTTCCTCCTGGTAGGGACATGTGCCTCTTTTCGGGGGGAATCGACAAGCAATCGATTTATGAAAAACATACCGCTAAAGATATCAGCCATGAAGATAAATACGCAAGAGAATAAGTAAACACTTAAGTAAAAACTAACGAAAAAAGTTAGGTTACTGACAAGAAATGCGGCCAAGTAGCAGTGCCTCGTAATTTGATGCGAACTGCCAAAATGAGCTGAAACCATCACTGGCTTCTCCGCAGTTGACCCGTCGGTGGGCGATTTATTGTCCTCACTGAGTGGTTGTCCCTTGGCTCTTGAGCAGGCGATTTACTGTCCTAGTTGATTCAAAAGCGCTAGATACTGGCTCCTCTACAAGCGACTTGTTATCTGGAAAACAAAACCATATCATTAATACCAAGCAAATAAACTTCTGCGTTTGGTATTATACTCTGATACTTGTGCATAACTGCGAATACCAAATGGTAGAAGAACACATTTTCATAAAAAGTGGCCCAGGTACTGGTTATACGGTGAACTCCAAGGTTCTTTTGTCAAATGAATATATGCAGTTTATGCGGAAATATAATGACTTATAACATGTTATTCATGCTGATAACTTGAAGTGTTAAGTGAATGAACATTGCAATGATCGCGGTCAGACTCTTCAGATTACGATAGTGTTATGACCTCATCGGTAAGGGCAGTTCCAGTGACATAAGGGGGTCTTGTTTGGGTTAGTATTTGGGTTAGAATACGTTCACTCAGCCCCCCCCCCCTAGCAGCGCCCCCAACGTACGGTCTCCATATGTTACCATGGCACAGGCCTTCAGCATATGTTTCTTTCCTGCCCACTTTTCTTCTTTCTATTTCCTTGCTTTACTGATTATGCTTTCATTTGTTCTGCCTCTTCTCTCCCGACCTGTGGTTCCATGCGCTTTGATCATACGTGTTTATCCCCTGTGCAAGGGTTTCACAGTTTTCAGTTGTTACCTTTCTTGGAACAGCCACTAAGAGTTGCGTAAGGGAGTCTTAAACTAGCTTTTATAATAATAAGAAGCTTAGCTCAATAGTTTTGACGTGTCTCGACCGTCAGTCACAATCGTCGGCTTTGTATCATGGGATTTAGTTTGAGATCATGCTAATGGTAATCGTTTCGAGATTAACGTCGGTTACAAAGTAACTTAACTAACATCCATAAATGAAGTTCCGGGCCATTTACAGTTAGTGAGATAAGTTTTAAGTACGGTACACTAAGCACTGCAGTGTAAGATGCTCTCAACTCTATTCAACTAAGGTTCAGTTGGGTTTAGAAAACTCGGTCTAGTTCAAAGTCATGCCGAATGGAAAGTCAGTTTTCTTCAAGTAACTAACTGATGCTCATCGAAGTGCGTCTCATGTAGGCAATGTCTCCCAGCGAAAAAGTTTGGAAGTTTTCTTTAGGTTCCGTTTCTTATTTGGTTTCAAATGGAGCAACCATTGATGGAAAAAGTTTGCTCGTACTGCACATTCAAGAAAGGTAAAACGTAAAATCGTCTTGACGATACTCCTGTGCTAGCAAACCTACATGCACTGGTTTGTGCCGCAGGTAAATCTTTTCTAGGGTCCAGTGGAATGTACGGCTGCAGTCGACCATAGACTGTCGGGCTATGGCGCGAAATGCGGAAGGCTCATTGAGAACTGCGCTCTGCGACTGTTTCAATTCTGGTTAGGCTAGTGAATCCTACTGGACTATGAACAGAAGAAACACCGATACTGCTTCGTCGTGCAGCAATTCTTAATTCCTTGATTGACACTAAAACAGTGATATGCGGTTAGGGGGCAAGTACAGGGACCAGCTGCTAGTGGGGCAGGTACAGGGACCAGCTGCTAGTGGGGCAGGTACAGGGACCAGCTGCTAGTGGGGCAGGTACAGGGACCAGCTGCTAGTGGGGCAGGTACAGGGACCAGCTGCTAGTGGGGCAGGTACAGGGACTAGCTGCTAGTGGGGCAGGTACAGCGACCAGCTGCTAGTGAGGCAGGTACAGGGACCAGCTGCTAGTGGGGCAGGTACAGGGACCAGCTGCTAGTGGGGCAGGTACAGGGACCAGCTGCTAGTGGGGCAGGTACAGCGACCAGCTGCTAGTGGGGCAGGTACAGCGACCAGCTGCTAGTGGGGCAGGTACAGGGACCAGCTGCTAGTGGGGCAGGTACAGGGACCAGCTGCTAGTGGGGCAGGTACAGCGACCAGCTGCTAGTGGGGCAGGTACAGGGGCCAGCTGCTAGTGGAGCAGGTACAGGCCCTGCTGCTAGGGAGGAGGACAGTCTCCATGACTCC
>LQNS02276620.1:1944052-1956364 GCA_001587735.2 Parhyale hawaiensis
CAGTAAGTCACGCTACCGTGTGAGTTGAACTGATTGGAACTAAAAGAAGAAAAGTACTGAATTCTCCCTATTTTTCAAACTGCAAATTCCCGTCATCTTTACGAAATACTAACCTTTCAGCCCCAAAACCTTAGGAATTACTACAGTTACCCTCACGGTGTTACCCTCACGGTGTTACCCTCACGGTGTTACCCTCTCGGTGTTACCCTCTCGGTGTTACCCTCTCGGTGTTACCCTCACGGTGTTACCCTCTCGGTGTTACCCTCACGGTGTTACCCTCACGGTGTTACCCTCTCGGTGTTACCCTCACGGTGTTACCCTCACGGAGTTACCCTCACGGAGTTACCCTCACGGAGTTACCCTCACGGAGTTACCCTCACGGAGTTACCCTCACGGAGTTACCCTCACGGAGTTACCCTCACGGTGTTGCCTTGACGGTGTTACCCCTTTAGTGGTGAATGTGACGCGCGATCCCAGCGCCTCCCAAAGGTGCTGCAAAATAGTCGGAAAGCTCATACCTAAACATTTCTGGTGGAGTTATTTTGGCAGTATTTTACGATGAAAGTTATGATGAAAATATGTAAAAGTGTAAAAACGCCAGAATTCAAGCAATATTTTTAAGTCATGCTATAGATATGCTTCAAAATTTTAAGCATCAAAGACTTTGTTTGTAAACAAAAGCAGCGCTGCCAACTCATAACCCTACAATTTTGAGGTTGCCGTCGGTGTCACCCAGTGTTACCCAACCTGTGTCGCATTGGAGGCCGGGGGTAACACGCGTGACACCGAAGGCCTGATTGCAACACGCCTGTGAACTTTATTGTCCATTATAGGGAACTGTTCGCGTCACACACCAGTTGTTAAGGAACACACCTTAAAAAATTAAGATTATTTTAACTCTTAAAGGAACAAAAAGCAACATAGGCGCGCCACTGGGGCGACTTTTAACGATGACCAAATAACTCCGTAACGCAATTCTACAAACGACAATAAAATGAAATTTAATTTCACTTAGTTTGTTGATGAGAAGTTTAACGCATCCATATCTAATTCTTTACATAAGTAGGTTTAAGTGATGAAGTTGCTGAATAGTTGACTATTCTTTCAAATTATCTGGAAGCCTAAGTGAATTAAAGCAATAAACTTTGAAGATTGTTAATATATAAAATCTGACATATGAATCTGACAATAGGGCAGTTATAAAGTTGCAGTAGACTCGAAGTTCAAAAATGGCAATTAATAAGTTAGCAGATGGTTGCCAAAGACTCCCGAAGATCAGCATCGGCAGCGGCCACTTCTCAGCGTAAGTAACTTGGGGCGAAATCGGAAACGAAGCCAACGCTCAGGCCTCAGGAGGGTCAATCGAACGAGCCCCCTGGAAGCGGGGCTCGGCTGGGACCTTAGGCGGCCGTCAAAACACAACGACGCCAGGGCTGCACAAATAACTGCTGGCCAAGCTTTTGCTAAGGAATAACAAGGTGAAAAAGAGTAAGAGCTTGAGTCTAGAGCTACCTTCAGTGGCTTAAGGCCATGTAGAAAATTTGAGATTGGTATGGAAATTTCGGTAAGTGCGAAATCTTGCTAACACTTAGTTAGTACAACTTAATGGTAGGCTTAATAAAATTACTTGAATAAGTAATAGCTTGAAGCAGGTGGAAGCTAGAAAGCTATTAAACTCAGAGGAACAGTACTGAGGAAATTCATTCAAACCACCTCCCGCCCAGGGCCATCTAACAGCTCTCTGGACGCACCGGCCTTTCCCCCTTTGACACAACCCACCTTTGCTACTGCATAGAAGGTAGAACTAGAGAAAAGCGGGGCAGAGCAGTGGGCAATAAAAGGTGACTCTCGCGCGCAAGGAAGAGAGACACCAGCAGCCGGATGACGAGATACTGCAAAATACCAGTCGGCTGATAAGGCGACGCGTGAGGGGAAATACAAGAGAAATTTCCCAAGAGTATTGCAGGGTAATGGCAAAGAAGGCAATAGACTGAATTGAAAGTTTACAATATTCTGGCATTGAACGAACCTCAAGTAAGCTTTCAACTTGAGTGAGAAAAAGTACCCTTCGAACTTAGACAAGTGAATAAACAGGGAACAACCTTAAGGTAATAAGTTAAGAAGTTTGAGCAACAGCTTAGAGCTATCTAAGAATAAGTTAAATAACTTGATTCGGAATTCTTCGCTAATCACCTTCGGTTTACCAGAAATAAGCAAATTATACTCTGGAGAACTCCGATTTGAGCGAGGTTGACCCAGGTTAGTTGATAGCGAAACAATGCAAAATACAGGGCGGACTGGCAGACTGATGCTTGGCAGATATGAGAAAGGGAGATTAGAGCCAGGGGAGAGGGTTTGAGGAACGAAACCTCCGCGTAAGGATTGTATATCAGCGCACTGCAGCGCCGTTGGAACACGCGCCAAAATTTACTGTATCAATGATAAATATTCATAATAATAATATTTCTTTCTTTGTTTATGATGATTTTTTTTAATCAAAACTCCCCGACCGGGATACCAAGGACTGGTAATGCCGCTCAAATGCAACACCGGGAGCCTCAAAATTCAACTAAGAATCACTAACAGCTGACTTAAATGCCTGCAGGCCGACACGACCGTAAACTGATCGCGGCAATGAATTCCAGACCAAAACGAACCAGGGCAGAAACACCGACTAAGCGAACGAGTTCGGCACCCAAGAGTACCCAGAGTGAAGCAGTGCGCAGAAGCTACTGCACTTGTATCTCTCCCAAAAAATCTTGAGGGTAGGGACAAAAGAATATAACCAACGTCTCTCATTGGCGTACACCTTATAAAACTTACAGAAACCGGCCAACCCTCGCATACGGGGCAGATTCCCCAGATCACTGTCAGCTCAAAGTCTGCTGGCTGAGCTAGCAAATCGGTCCAGCAGACGCTAGTTAGTGTCAGCTTTCGAAGCCCATACCGGTGAGCAATACTCCAATACAGGCCGCAAGAAGTACATATAAAAGTATCTACAGACTATATTTTTGTCACCAAACTCAGAATTTACCTTAGGCTCGAGGTCAATCTTATTCGAAGCACGTAACCCGTGCACCCTAATATACGTTTCAAATGTGAGCTTCTCATCAAAGATAACCTAGAGCATCTTCAGGGAGCTAGACCTCTGGAACAAAGCGTCATCTATCTTCAGAGGTGAATGCTGAGGTAAAAGTGTCCGAGATCGACTGACAATCATAGTTTTAATCGTTTACCTCGCTGGTGTACATAATTATTACAACTCTCTGCACTGCCGGCTGTTACTTATGAGTACACACGACGGTAATATTTACAAATACTCCTATAGGACATATTTTTCTGTTACAGCATTACAACAGTACCTCACATTCTTGAATTTAAGGTGAAAGTCACTCATGCCAATCAAATTGACACATCTATTCAAACTTGGATATTTTCGATCCAATAGGCTATTTAAAACAGCAATAGATTTCTGCGCGCAAAATTTTCCTAAGGAAATTTATCTCTGAAGATTTCAAACAATCTTCATACTTCAAATTCAGTGTCAAAGGCCAAAGTACCAGACGCGATCGTGATATCACTGTAATTCAATGCTGAAGATAGCGATCTTATGACAGGCTCGTATTTTAGAAGGACTATTATCTCACTTTTTGTGTCTACGATATCGCAAAGATTTTTCTGCATGTATTTAAATTTGCTAAATTCATCGCACGAACGTTCACTCCTGCCGGTGTTAGCTGCAGGCATCGAACGATCAGCTGTCCTTAATTGAATAACGTTAACTAAGCTGCCTTGCAGCACACTGATGCGCAGGCTAATTACATTTAAGCTAATGTCACAACTCAACTAGACAACAGGAAATACTTCGTAACGACTCTGCAGCCGTGAATAAAGAGCAGACTATTTCGGTATTGGGGCCACCACCGAAGAGAACTACAGGAGCTATTTTTCAACCGCCTTGCGGCGTGGATAAAGAGAGGAAAATTTCAGCATTGAGGCCATTATGCACTGCTGGGAGGCGAGCAGCTGTCCCTAATGGCCTCTTAAGTCAATGCTCTTGAATTCAAAGCCATTTTACGGCAAGATTGGTAGTCATCATTGCTTAGAAAGTTTTAACTCCCACCATCAACTTTAATATGCGGTAGAAAAGCGTTAGTCGTCGTCAGCTTTGATGGTAGAACCTCAGCCGACAATTACGGTACATATACTGTAGTGAAAGCGTCTCTGTTTGTTCCTAGTTGCTCTCTCTATAATGAGCAGCACTAAGTAAACGCATTATGAAACCTGTGGAAGACGCCAGAAATACCTTGCAATTATTTGACTCATGTTGTTCAGAAAACATCTACTTGAGCTCGCTGTACTAACGTGTTGCAGATGCCAAGTGCTGAGATATTCTCAGCTTTACTGTAGTCTGACCATTTTATCAAGGCGGTTCGGTCGGGGTCAAATTCCTTTATAGCGTTGCCAAATCTATGAGTATATCTGAGATTTTGTTCGGCCCATATCTTAGCCCCGCCCACTAACTGCATATAGAAAAATCTCAGAAATATTCATAGGATTGGCCCATTTGTAGAGGAACTTGACCACGACCGAACCGCCTTCACATTATAGTCAGTGAATTCACACTCGATAGATAGTGTACTTTTCTGTCGTTTACATGTCACCAACACAGCTTTCGGACCCGTGACGTAACAAAAGCGTACTGTGAATTTGCCTTTTATAGTGGATGCACATTGACGGAAAAATTGTCCTGTCAGTCAACTTTTCACTTTGGTGGTCCCGTTGCTGTGACTAAAATTTACGGCGTCTGAATGTCCCGCCAAAAATATGCTTCATTGCAACTTTTAACTAACTCAGAAGTAGGAAATATACTGAGAGCTTGACCTGATGCCGTTTCCCACAGCGCATAAATTGCAAAAAACGACTCATATTTTAGAAATTCATCTTAGTTGTTGAAAACCGTGTCAGCGGAAGCCTTGTTCGCGGAAACGTAACCGAATGTGAAATTGCGTGGAGGTGCAACTTTAGCCTTTAGGGTGAACCCGCCATCAGCATCCTTTGGTTTTAATTTCTGCTCAGAGGGAGCGGCCACCATGGCGATATGAACCTGCAACATACCCATGTGGAGCAGTTACGAATAGGCACACTGCGCTCGTGTCTCCTCTTTAGGTCCACCACTTACTTTTCCCGCTTTTCCAAAAGTCTTACGCCAAGTTTCTTGCAAAGAGTCTTCTGAAGCGGCGTCGACTGCGCTTCACTAAATTTGGGAGCTAAACTTCTGCACTTAAGCGATCTGCACTGACGGACTCTTGCGAGCCTTTTCAGCCTTGTCCATACTATGGGCTTCTCGGCTGAGCATCATTAATTGGATCACAAATAGGTCAGAGGGTTAGGTTAGCCGACCCTATGTTGTGATTCCTTCAGAAGGGAGATACCCCAGTCGAGTAAGATGTGGGAGATACGATGGGCCATATCCCATAGGAGGGTTGCCCATCCTGTGTCGTGTGGGAACAGCGCCCCTCCGGAGTACCCAAAGGTTAGACCTTCGGGATGTATTTCGTTTCTACCCACTTTGCTTTCTTCCATTGTCATACTACTATTACGGATGATGTTTCGTTCTGCCCTTTCCCTTGTTTTCGGACTTTCTGTGCCTATGCGCGCAGATCTCATGAGGGAAGAAGCTTGTGCATGGGTTCCACGTTTCTCTCGCTATACTGTCCGCCCCATCTTCATTTTCTTCAGGGGATGGCATGTTATACTCTGGTAAAGAGGTACAAGCAAAATAAAAATGCTAATAATTGTTTGGATCAAACATTATTTTCACCGCAGTAGCAAAACATGGAATATTCTACCCTAACAAAATTTGGGGCCGTAGCGCGCGCCGCGCACGAGATGAATTGCGGTTTTAGCTTCTGCGCGGCCGCCCCTGTTGTAGGAATATAACTGCAGCTCGTCGCACGCGCCTGTGTGGGCAGTTACCTAAACAAAATTCAGGGCTGCCTCAGATACTAAAACAGTGAATTAGCTTCTGGGGGTTAAAACTTTTGTTAGCGCAGCTTGAGATTTGGAAAGCTGCCACCATTTCTACGTCTGGATCGCCCTTGCTTTATACTACCGTTCCTTCTTGCATCAGTAGAACTTCTTTAAGTCATTAGATCCTTTTTGCATTCGTCGATCCTCCTTGCGCTGTCATTACCCTCCGCCTTCAAAACAGCTTATTTCATGACAGATGTATGAAGGGCTGTCGCCAAGACCTCATCTTCGGCCAATATTTGTAGCACGGCAAATCTCATATCATATTCAGGCGTCAATAATGGCCCACGAAAACTACACAGCATCTCCGCTTAATATTCATGAATTTTTAAGCAGGTCGAGGTCGGCGACCTGATTTTTATTTATGGCAAAAATATCGGAATATTACTCTACGAAATGCGGTTCTTTGTCATCTCATATGGAAATAGGCGCATCGCATTTTAATAACTTTGGGCCGAAGTTGTTGACGCCTGAACGCGAGCTCTTTTCTTTTGGGAAAAGGACGACACGGTGACGCGGCTTTTACTGTTCGTCGGAACAGCCTGTGTTCTTTCATTACCTCGTCACATTGTATATTTTCGGTAATTACAATCATAATATAGATATACTTTGTGAATTTAAATATCTCTACCAAGTTTTATGAACATCGGCTCAATAATAAAAAATTTTTTGAAGTCGGAAATCGACATATGAAAGAAAAAAACGCCCCTCCCTAGACCCCTTTTCTACTAATTAAAGGTTGCACTGGCTGCCTATAAAACTTTGCCTGCGTGCCTGTCTGATGTGTAGCATATTAAAGGTTATAACATGAAAAACTAATCAAAGGCACAACAAATAAAATACTCTGCATGCTTACCTTCAATGCTTGTACAAGGTGGGGGACTTTTTGAAGGGTTGGAAAACATAGCTCGAACAAAAATGAATGCTTTCACTATTTTACTTTTCAAACGTCCGGATAGAAGCACGATATGCTTTTTGCTGGGCCACACAGCGCATGAGTACGTCTGGCATCTCCCCGCTGTTGCCATTAGGCTCAAGCACGAGAGTTGGTCATTCGATATACATTAAAATTGACAGTTAAAATTGCTCTAAGTCAAATGAGCTCTCAGATTCTAACCTTTTGCGACAGATGTATAGCTACTGCGTAGTGAATAAAAGACGTACTATAAATGTTAACATTTTCAACTGGACGCTCCCCTTAAGTAGTAGTTTGTTTTGCGATCTATTTTATAGTTTTTAACTATATGGTAGTTATTGTTTATATGCAATACCATTTTTGTTATACATTTTCTATTTCTGATGCATATACTGTATATATATATGCTATACGTATGTTAGTATAATACGTAGATGAAAAAAATGTCAGTGTTTCCTTTGTTGTTAGTTTTTCTTTAATTTTAAAATGATATTTGTGAAAAGTAACTAATGTCTTATTTTATTCTTATATGCCTATATATACTACTATATACTGTACATGCAATATGCTCATAGATTGAATGACTAAAAAGTAACATGATTTCCGATTAAAATAATAATTTCCTCTCAGTTTTTTTATAGCTAAAGATGAAAAGAAAACTGCCAGATTTTAGCCAAAATTAGGAAAGTTTTACCTTCTAATCTGCTAGAAATAAGAACTATTTTGCTAGAAATAAAGGCTATTTTGCAAGAAATAAAAACTATTTTACTATGATACCTCCAATACCGACTTTTTTAAGTGCTATTTTGACCACTTTTTTAGGACTTGAAATCCGGGCTCTACAGTAATAATTTGCTTCTTTTGATGCATCAGTTGTGAAATTATAGCCGAGTTCAATTATTCAAAAAATATATATGCGGGACTGGTCATTGCCATTCAACCTATCGATTATAATGCGGCCAATTTTTACCGTGACTGTCAATAGCATACAAGTTATTAGATATATAGATATATAAACGGAAGATGAAAATATTATGTATGGGGTCACAAAATAACATTGACATCGTTACCTTGCGCTGTTGTGAAGTTTGTCTCTCTCTATGTTATTTTAGTTGATTATTCGAGTACATTCGCAGCTAACTAACTGTATTAACATTGTTTTATGAACTTACTGAAGCGAAAACCTCGAATGACGTATGTCCATGCGATGAGAGCGAGCTGCTGTTATGAAATTCCGCGACTTAATTAGTCTAGGCCGCGCTCCTGAAAATTGTATAAATTTCCTTGCTTGGCCTCGGAGCCAAAAGTAATTAAATTAATGCCTTGGCGCATTGTTTTGCAATATTCATCGATTGTTTACATTGAAATACAAAGCCCGTAAAACAAAGATTTGTCTATTACATCACCAGTAAAATGTTCAGCTCATGTTAGAACAGAAGTGGTTTCAATTTATGCTTTCTATTCTTCCGTAATGGAAGCCGTCTGCAACGATGTAGCATGAATTTATCGGTTCACATGACACGAAAGAGTTAATAAACTATTCTCTCACAGCTTGCTGCCTCGTATTTTTCCTGCTCTGCATTTGGTGCAATTCTCGATCAATTACACAGTTTTACTGCGTGATAATCACAACTACGTGTAACAAATGGGTTGAAGTCTGGACTATGCACAGGCCGTTTCACTTATTTCTTTACATTTCATCCATGGCTTCATTGTCAATTTCAATAGCAATGCGCGGCATTTCTACATCCTGAAAGTATTGAGCTGCATTTGATTTTATAACCTATGTACAGTTCTAGTATAGAATAAGTTGCTGATGAGCTGAGATTACAGCGAAAGGCGTCGTCGGTAATAAAATTTCAACGAAGTGATTTGCTTCTCATCTAATTCTTCGATATGCACGCCATCTACAACCAGAATATATACATATATATATTTCGAAATTTTGATACCCATGTAGCGCGTTTCGCTGTTCTCCAGCTCATCAGGTGTGAGGCTCAAATTTTTAAGTGGGTAAATATAGTTCTTGAAATCTTGCGAAATTTAGAGAGGTTACCATAGGAATGTGTAATTATGATACCGGTATCATAGTTACACCTTCCTATGGTAACCTCTACAAATTTCGCAAGATTTCAAGAACTAAATTTACCAACTTTGACCCTCCCACCTGATGAGCTGGAGAACAGCGAAACGCCCGTCGTGGATATCAAAATTTCTTTGGGTGGAACTGCTTCTAATAGAAGTGTATATTTGTAAATATATATATTTGTTTGCCCACCCCAAAAGGGTTCGAAGGAGTGGAGCAATGTTCATAATTTTTTTAACGGAGTTTGACCAAGATGTGACCCGTGTCAAAAAAAACTAGGCCTAGCTGGCCATCAAAAATGACGGCATTAATTTTGCAGTACTATCAACCTTCTATGACACCTGCTGCCTGTAAAAGTTCAATGATAGTAGCTAACCTTGATACAGCCATTTTAAATCCTTGAACGTCTTAATTTTCAGCAAAAATTTATGCCATTTACAGCAATGAGAGTCAAAAATGGACGCGAGATGTAAAAAGTGGCTAAAATAATATTCTGGAACATTTTTGGAACAGCCTGATAAGGAACAAAGAAGCATTCAATACAGGGAGGCGTTCCCACTAATTGATATTTAATTTTGGATTGACAGGAAAATGCTGAAAGTAGTAATGTTACATTTACTTTTACGACGTCCATGTCTATTGTCCCACTTGACAATATAAAGCGTGCAGAATATCTATACGGGACTTATCTCCACTAACATTTTTACATCATACTGAATTTGACATCGGAAATGCTCTATGTCCTGAACACAGCTTTTAACTCGTGACGTTTCATTGACACGAAGCGAAAAATTTGAGGTCCAAAAGCATGGAAGCGATGGAAATTCCTTCAGAGGCAGAAGTCTTCCTCGTCCGGTTGAGGTTTGGAGTCCCAGCTTCTGCTGAGGTCGCCCTGAGGGGCCTAATCAAAATTCTGCTGATTTTTCCAATAAAATGTCGCTGAGCGACCCGTGGTGGCTCGCTGTTGGCTGCCTTGCTCCTGCAGTTCTTTCTATTTATTTGCTATTCCTCACAATAATAGTTCCCATACGGAACAGATGATTATTTTGTGCCACCTAAGCAAGCCTTAAATTCTGCTTAAAACCTCATGTTAACCCTTTTTTTAAAATAATGGTTTTCCAGCATTTTTATTATGCAGTTCAGCCAAGTACGTCCTAACCGAGCAAAAGCTGGTGCGAGAAGAAGTCAAGGAAGTTTAATAAAAGGTAAGAAAGCGGCATTTCACCGTACTTGCCAGGGAATATTTTGTTCCACAAACTGTTTCCCTCTTACCAGTCGCAGGTCCCCAGTCATTTGTGCAGCCAATCAACGAGTCAGCCTTGCCTGAAATCTCAGCTTCCGATCTCCACAGCCGATCTTTCTAATAAACCTCTTTGGAATAAGTGAACCAGCGCGTTAAAATCCTCGATGTTACCTGTTTCGAACCAGTTTCGTAGTGTGTGAAAGAAGCTATCCCTTACAATTATAAGGACTCTTGCACAACTGTTTCACTCGCCCTTGTATCCACAGAGTGCAAATAAACGCTATTGTAGTGCTGTACAGTCTGTGCACGCTCCGCCTCAGCAGTTGATGTTAGCATTTCGACCACTGTGCTCACGCTGATCATTATGAAATCACGTGAGTAAAACACTACAAATATCTATTTCGTACTATCAGCATTCAGACGTGACTTCACGATCTTGACATAGAGACAACAATATTTCTTAACCTGGCACTTCAGCTGAAGAAACCTCAGTGTAGCTAGGTAGCAGAAGGTATCTATGTTCAACAAAGTTTGCAAATAATGTCGACATTAATGTAAAATATGCTGTATTAAATGCTTCTTCTGTTGATATACACCATTATGCAGCAATATAGAAAAAACACCTTTAATTGCCATCGTATAGCGGCATATTCATGAGAGCAGCAGCGTTCCGAGCCCGTTAGCTAACATTGTAAATTTTTTCATTCCCTCAAAACCTGCCAATGACGGCAATTGTGCTGACTGCTGCTAAGACCTCTGCCGTATTTCAGCGAAGACTCGTTGCTAACTTTGATAATTGGCTGTTGACGGAGTTCGGGCAAACGTCTCCGGCGTTCTGACGAATTACCGAAGGAGTCTTAACGAGGAAAAAAAGAGGTCAAGTAATCCAGGCAGAATCTTTATGCTCACTTCTGAGCATCTCAAAGTAGTCGTCAGTGAGCACAGGTTGTGAGTATGAAGCGAGGAGTCAGGTTCTTGGGGCTGGTTGCAGAGTAGCTGAGAAGCTTTGAAGTTTGTATGGTCGTTTAAAAGGAGCTGAAGTTATGAATTAATTATCTGTTAATTTACAGCTGATAGTATTGCTAAGTCTTTACGTCTTGCTGCGCGTAGGCGTGTCTTTACAACTGTTCATGACGCACAAATCCACGAGGAGAATGAAATTATAAGAATTTACCTGCTAATAACATGCATTTCTGCTATTTTGTGTCAACGTCAAGCATTCAAAATTAGAATGATCGGTTGCCATGAGTAGAAGCAACACCCAGTACAGTGAGGCGCAGTGTGGACACGCGGCGTTGCATGCAACACCGCCCAGTGCTCCGTGAGGCGCCAGTGTGCGTAAGGCTCCCCCCCCCGCCCTGTACAACATCGGTTCCCAAGTTTTTCTGCGCCTGACACCCCTGGAGAACGCTTAATGTGTTCTCCCAGCCCCTACAAAATTCATACAATGATGACACATGACATTCATGCTAATTTGTGGGCAACGGATTTAAGTTAACATTTGAAGGACGTTAAAATGAGATAATGGTCCGCACCCCCTAAAATGTCATCTCCTTTGGGTGCGAGCACCTCCAGTTGGGAGCCCCCCCCCCCCCCGGGTGGGAGCCCCTGCTACACAATATTACGTTCAACTGATGAGTAGACGTTCATCTCACGTTTCGTTCATCTTAAATACTTTCCAGAGGTATCCTGAATACTGACTTTCACTGTGTAAGTGACACCTGCCGCAACTAATTCCGTTTGCGCTATGAACTCCTTGCTCGAGTCCCATCTGTTTCGTCTTCCTCAGAAGTCTCCATGATTCTCTCTTAATGGCAATAGCCCATAGAGGGCCGGAGCGTAAGACCCGGCCGCTATCTGGGAACGGGCCTGTTCGTCCTTCTACTCTCGGCTATCTAATCTAATACCAAAGTTATCACAGGTCAGGTATGGATGAGATTCTGCGCGCTGCGGTTCAGCATGTATTAATAAGAGGAAAAAATGTAGCCCGGAAACATTCTTCGTTGTCCATGCCTTGCATTCACTGCCACTGGA
>LQNS02276620.1:1988859-2007953 GCA_001587735.2 Parhyale hawaiensis
TTTCCTGTTTTAGCTACACGCATTAATTAATCATTAATATTGCTCCAGACTATTAACGATGATACTGTCATGCCAATTATTTTTAGCAGTAGTTGTTGATGATTGGCAACGAATGGCAGGGTATAAAGGATAGTGCTTTCTGCTCCAGAGTATGGAGAATGATAAGGTATTCCATACAAATTCTAGTGGCAACAGTTAGATACTTGTGAAGCACTGCAGATCAGAATAGAAAGTGGTTTGTATCAAAATACTGTATACGATGAAGCAGTTAATCTTAACTTTGACTAATATTGCTGGGGTAACTCCAGAGTTTATTGGAATGATAATTTAGGAGTAATAGTCAATGATTAAATACACACAGTTGACTCGAGAAGTCACAGACGCGTCAGGTTTGGAGTCCACAACATTGACTGTGGAATCCAGACGACAAATGCTTGGAATCTCGATCCTTACTCTAAATTCACTTCTGTGATTAGAGAATCCTCAGGAATCTACAGTGCTGACTCCGGGTTCTGGAATTCCTGGTATATACTCATACCTACATACACATACATTATATGTAACTATTGCAATCCTTCTAACTTTCTCTATTATTGATCTTTTTGTTCTAGGTGTATCTGTTGCGATGACGTTAGGAATTCGAGATTCCTACGTATAGCCCATCCTCCAAAAAAACTGTAATTCAGAAATAAGCTAGTAAATTATCACAGTATTTCGTAATAATATAAGAAAAGGAAAATAAAAGGATCTTGCGATCGAAATCAGTTTATTGCAATATTATCTGGTATATGCACTAGAGTTATGAAAATATATGAGATGTGTCACATAGAGAATTTCTTTATTTTAGTTTCTTGGTGAACAAGCATGTTGTGCCTCAGTTAGAAGTACAACCGATATACAATGAAATATATCATTAATTAGAGAAATACTTGATCAATTAGACCTACCTATTACAAGACAAAACTTCTAGTAAACCAATACATTTTGAATGAAACTGTACACAATAGAAACGCCTAAGAGAACTAACCCAACATTAACGGGTATTGTTAAAAATGTTTTTTCTATAGCTACAAACTAAACTTGTTGACTTATATATGTACTGCAATATTTATTGAAGTTGTAGTAGTAAAAACTTTCATAAATAGATTTTCTTTTCGGGAAGCGGAATCTTATAATTGCTAAGAAGACAAGGGCTGTAATGAAACTCATTTTAAGTTCAAGCTTTCGATTCTTTCATGAATCATCCTCTGGAAGGTATTTGATGCCTCCCTGAATACCTTCCTGATGATGATTCATGAAAGAATCGAAAGCTTGAACTTAAAATGAGTTTCATTACAGCTCTTGTCTTCTTAGCACATTTAAAATTTCATAATACTGGGAAACAGTAACATATCGAAGTTTGAACAAACCGTATTCTCTGCGATGAATGAAAGAAAACTTTTACATTGACTAAATTAGGTTTCTCTTTTTTATAAGAGAATGAATATGGAACGTCTGTTCAGATTGTTAATTTTCAACAATTAGGTATGGCAACATTCCACCGGTTATTCATATGAATCCACTCTAGGTGACCTGGAGATTTGCTACTTAAATTTGAGCTGTATTTTTTTTCCGTTGACACTTGACGATGCCTCCGAAAAGCAAAGATAATAATAAAAAACTCTAAGAGGAACACAGAAACACAACATAAGTATTGGTAGGAAATTGTCCATTTAGAATTGGTTCCGTAAGGGTATGAAGACCTGCGATTAAAGTATGAAATTGCAAGTGTTCCTTTATATCTATACATACAGTTTATTGAGACAGGCAAAAACAAAGAGAAGATAAAATTATTTTTGTCTTAAAAATTTATGAACAGAAAAAATGAACGAGACATGTAAAAAATAAAACATTTATCTGTCTAATACCGCACATACTAACCACTCTCTTGACAACCTCTCATAATGATGGGCTAACTCCTTGTATCGGAATCAACAAATTCTTACAAAAAACATCTTCTTCTCTATTACAGAAAACTGTTGTTCTCTTTAAAAAACAAAATCTCGTAGTAGACCAGCTATGTCCGGAATTTAACCTTTGTCTATGAGGAGCATTTGCTCTGTACACAAATCCCATTTTGATATACCCATTAAAGAACACTAGTTTAAAATTCATTAATAATGCTTTATTATCGCAAATCACTACTATAGCAATGTACAAACTAGGCATTATGGTATTAATGGCTACCTCAAGGTATAAAGTGTTCACAAAACAAACTTCATTATCATGATTATCCATAGTTTAGCAGCACAAATAACATGGGATGCGCTCACACATGTATATTGTAAGTGCCAGTACAAGAGAACCAGAATATTCATGTCAATCATGATTATTACCATATGATAGTTTAGTAAATAAATCCTTGCAAAATATATACATATCTTTGCTCGTATCTCTGCATGCAGAGTATTTTTACAATTTCTGTCATTTTTTTTACTCATGATTATTTCTTCCAGAAGTGGCCTCCTTGGCAGAGGGCTCAGCACAATTGCTGCCGATGTCTCCTCATAAATGTGGCCCTGGATAGGATAGTTAATTAGTGCGGTAGTACCTCTGGATAACACGAACACTCGAACAGGCCTACCAGCCACACTTCACTTTGAAAACAATTACTATTGATGGGTACAAGGCCTTAATAGGGGTACTTGCAATTTCCAGCGGCTGCAGTACTGGGTGGACCAAAGATTGTATAATCATTTCATTTAGAGGACAATGCAATATTTAGTCCAATAAATATACACCAGCCGAGAGAAATTGCAAGAAGTTTATTAAGGGTTTCTGCCCATCAATAATAATAATAATAACTGTTCTCGGAATGAAGAGTTTATGGTAGGCTTCAGCACCGCAAGCGAAATGTACTCACCATTAGCGGGACTGTCACGTGTAGAGTTACGGCCCTGGGTTTACCAGTAACCGATCGAGGGACAGGCCAGCTTCTTTGAGACGTAAGTGAGGGTGCAGTAGGCTACTCAGTGGTGTTCTGTTCAAATTTAAAGTTTTGTTTCATAGTCCTATAACTTTTTCTCCGCGTCAAGTATATTTGTTTTAGTAAGCCACTGTCTGGCCATTGTCTTAGTGAAAAAGCAAGTACAAACAAGCAAAAAAAAAAAAATGAAGTTGCTTACTGGGTGGGTGCCATTGTTCTTCACTAACATCAAACTGTTGGAGCACCGAAGCTGTACATTTTGCAGAGTGTTTCGTAAATATTCCATGGGTGCGTCTACTGTTTGGAGCTAGTGATACAGTATTACTCATGATTAATATATACAATACACGTAAAAAAACAGTAAAAAACTGTGGCAGAGTGAGTTTCTGTTACAGTAATATCTATGCTTCGCCGAAAGTAGAATGAAAAACGTGAAGTTCTTTTTCAACCCAAGATGAAGTAGAGATTCACTTATATATGTATAAATTAGGGGTTTACATAAAATTGCCATTATTCAGAGTTGGGCAGAAGAGATGAGCGGTTAGGAGGAGCCAAACTTTGAGACTTATCTAGTCTAACCTGACGCAACTCTTCTAACCTAATCATAAATCGTTCATACTCAACATATATTTTTCGGGAGGGGATCATTTGCTAAATGAACAATTCAAATCGGACAGTTTGAATATTTTGCTAATACTGAAATGGATATTGTAGTAATGACCATTCTATCCCTAGGACATTTGGAATTGCGGTTATTTGTTCAAGTGGATCGTTTTGAATCTGGAGATTTTGGAATTAAATAGTTTGGCGTAACACAAGAGTAACGTGTGACTCCTATGTTGTCACTTAATATTATATGGCTTTCTGCTTGTGCTGATGGGAAAATTGGCTCGATTTTTATTTATAACGCTGAAGAAAATGCTCTTGTTCAATCAGAAAATTGGAGAGGAGTATGATTGATGGAAGTCTCTGATTCCGCACTCTCAACCACGAGCTTGTTTTGCCACATGTGTGATATACTTCGCAAAATCACAATCTTTCAGCGCATTGTAACGGTATTGACGGCACCGTCAATAACCGCAAAATTGACTGGAACATATTATTAACAATTCGATCGCTTCTGATACCGCAATGATCGTTAATAATATTTTAATGTTCGGAATTCATTCAGGGCTAACAGAAACCTCAATCCCACAGGCGTTTCAATGCATCTTCATACGTACTAAAACTTTAGAAAGTGAACTGTGCGAGGAGTGACCTGATAACAAACTGTGTTGTAATTGGGTCGCACTGCGAACCACATTGGTGCAAGAAGATGTACACTTAAAACTATTATATCAACGTTTTCTTGTATACTTTAACCTTGATTGCAGTAAAATTGCTTACTTTCATCGTCACCAATTAAAACAGTAAATATAGAAGAAAGCTATTGTGTTTAACTTCACTGAAGAACAGGAGTCGACAGAATCTATTTGAATTGGGTCACATTACATGATAGTAGCTAGTCAAATGTTTACTTACAGTCGTTCTCTGCGGCTAAACTTAATATACACGATATCCCAAACATTTCGTCCGCTGAGAAATCTATCGTGCACTTAGTTATATTTTTAAAATATGTTTATTAATTTATCTTATACTTTGTATCTAGTATTTTAAAGTCTTGTATTAATGATCATGCGTGCATTATATGGCTACCTCCGCCAAGGAGGTTATGTTTTCATCGGGTTTGTCTGTCTGTCTGTTATTCTGTCTATCACTAAGATAACTGAAAAAGTTATGAACGGTTTTTGACGAAACTTACATGGGTTGTTAGGTATGTTTTGTTAGGAGGAACAGATGATTAACTTTTGGTGAAGATCTGTCCATCAGTTTGTTTGTTTGTTTGTTTGCCTGCCTATTCTGCCTATTTTTTTGTTAGTGTCGTAAGTTAAATAGCAATAGACGAATTTTCGTGAAATTTACATGAGTTGTTGGGTGTATTACAGAGAGTAAATGATCAAATTTTTGTGATGATGTGCCTGTTCGATCGTTTGTTTGTCGCTGTGTTTGATTTTATGTTTGTTAGCGCACTAACTCAAAAAAGTTACTGATGAATCGCGATGGAAATTTCCGAAATTGTTAGTAGTGTTAAAAGAAACAGTTGATTAAATTTTGGCGATGGTCGCTTGCTCCGTTTGTGTTTGTTTGTTAACGCAATAACTCGAAAATTATGAATGGATCCTCGTGAAATTTTCAGGAATTGTTAGTAATGATAAAGATATAATTTATTAAATTTTGGTGATGATCGGTTGGTCCACTGATACGTTTGACTTATGATTGTTAAAAATGTTTGTTAGCAGCATAATTCAATGAGCTGCGAGCGGTTCTCCAAAGAAAAAAATTACAGACACGGTTAGTACTATCACGCAGCACAAGTGATCAGATTTTGGTGTTGATACAAAGTTAATCATGATTTCGGAGCCGATTTGAATTTTTCGTTACCGCTGTCTTGCTTGGCGGAGGTATGCACTCTCAGAGTGCTCTAGTTTAGATTATGGATTCTATATTTTTATATTCTCAGACTGTTGCATTACTGTCGCTAAGATTTTCGGCTTACCATTTTTTACATGGTACCACCTTTTTAGGACACTCTACTTTATTCTCTAAGTAGAGCACGCGGAGAGCCCAAACGTCGATCAGCCAAGCAAGGCAACATTAACAAAAAGTTTAAATTGGTCCTGAAACCAGGATTTCATTTTCACCAGNCGGCTTACCATTTTTTACATGGTAGGTACCACCTTTTTAGGACACTCTACTTTATTCTCTAAGTAGAGCACGCGGAGAGCCCAAACGTCGATCAGCCAAGCAAGGCAACATTAACAAAAAGTTTAAATTGGTCCTGAAACCAGGATTTTATTTTCACCACCACCAAAATTTGGAAATTTGTAGCTCTTGACTGTAGTAACAGTTTCTGTAATTTTTTTGTAGAACCAGCAGTAAATTTTTGAGCTTTGTTCTGACAAACATGGAGTCAAACACACAAACGAATGACCTGATCATCACAAAAATTTTCATCATCTGTGTTTTTTAACATTTTTAACAATTCGTGTGAATTTCATGAAGATCTGTTCATAACTTTTTAAGCTGTGTTACTGACAAACATTAAAAACAAACACGGAGATAAACAAACAGAAAATCTATCTGTGTATGACTTTTTCAGTAAAGCTACGAAAAAAAAAGAGGCAAACATACAGTTGAACGGATCTTCACCAAATTTTTTGATCATCTGTCCCTCCTAATATATCCAACAATCTCTGTAAATTTCGTAAAGATCCGTTCATAACGTTTTGACTTATCTTCGTGACAGACACAGAGGCAAGCATACAAAATCTACAAAAACATGACCTTCTTGGCGGAGGCAATAAATTGGAGTTGCATGCATCCAGCAACACTCGACTATAGTTCTAAGATTCTCTCTGGCCAGATTTTATTACCCGCCATTAGAGACTCACACAAACTCTTCACCGTGTGGTATATCATACATGACCCGCACCTAATTACGTTATTCCTACAAGGAAGTTAATATTAAGCAACGCAGTGAAATGTAAATGTTCGTTTTAGGGACCTCCCTTTCGTGTCGTGTGGCACCCATACGTCGTGTTCGTCTGCGTAGGAGTGTCCACCCTGACAAAAATCTTCTCACAAAACCAGCACTGTGTCCTGTGCATAGACGGTAAAAACTTGCCTTCATGTGCTGATGCAGCACGGAAACTGGACCTTGCATGCTCCACGACTGCACAGAGGCAGGTATAGAGTATTTATTGTCGGTGTACGAGAAGCCGTGCTGGCTTTGGACAGCACGCTTCTCAATGTAGTATGTTTTCTCGTTCAATTTCTAATAAATTAACTTATCTACTCTAGTAATTCAACTGTTCTTTGGATCGGTAAGCATTCTGTTTACTAGTACGCCAATATTATGGCATTGACATAGTTTCTATCGACTGTATGAAAGGCTCCCTAGAACACACTCTCTGTCTAGGGGCCTTGCTATATGAACTTTCATTCATACTGGCTGTTTAATTAAGCAAATGTTATAATTTCCATTGACTGCTGTTTCATTATTATTAGAACTAGTGCACCAAACGCAACCCTTCTGTTGAATAAGTCATGAAAGTATGTATTTCAAAATATCTTATCATCCTATCGAAAAAGTTCACAATAGTCCAAATTTCCCCATGTCCACAAAATCCACGAAGTTCACCAATTAAGTGCACAGAAGCAACCAAGTTCACAAAGGCCCGTGACCAGGCCTTCACAGCTGCGGGAATTCCCGGGTTCGTATCCTGGATACGGCTTGGCAAAAAAAAATATTAGGAGCCTTGGAATTTTTTTCTTCAGTATTAGATAGGGGAAAAATAAGGCTTCGGACAGACGGTTGGACGGACGGACTGACAGACAGCTCTCTTATTATAGTATAGATTAGGAGTATGAAATGGAGCAGCTTCTAAAGTTTTGTTTTGGTATATAAGATACAGTCCCAACCCATTTAGCTAGCTCCAATAGTATTGAAACAGCAGCCAATTGAAAATGTAACATTTTTATAGACACTTGGCCGGTATAAAGCAATATGAACAGTGCACTATCGTGGGTCGGAACGAACGTGACGTAAATAGTACACTACTAAAATCCAGTAAAGTCCACGGCAAGCTTTACAAAATCGACTGCTATTCCTTGTAAAGGTTATCATGTGCGTGACTATATGCAAATCTCATCGTAGGGTTATTGTACAGTGTGCATCTAGTAATAATATAACAGTTAATTAATGTATGCAATAAGTCAGTAAGTACAAAATTATGCGTACAATATTTGTGTTAAACACTAAATATACTCTAGACATCTAGCTAGACATTATAATATTTACATGTTAAACTACGCAAAGAAGGCATCCTTCCTTTACAAAACAGAATAAATATATATGAATATATTTTACGCATCTCATAATGTTAAATTATACACTTTGAAATTTCCGACTAGTTGACACCTATATTGCAAATCTGTAGCATAAGCAAAACGAAGCCAAAAACAAGGAGCAAATGACATATATTATACATACATGTACTCTGCCTATAGCAGGCTATAAAATGTAGCTACATAAAAAATATCAAGCAATCCTGCGCCGCATGTCCCTCTTGATGTCTTCTATGAATACAATCAAGATTAAAATGAACATAAATATTTTAAAAACACGTGTTTTTACAAAACTAAATGCTTCAGCCGGTTTTAAATAACGATGTATTTTTAGAATGATTGTCCTCACTTTAACCTTGATTTTATTTTAATGTCATCTTCTGCGACATCACTTTGCATCCCCGTGCAATATATTTCATATAAATATTCTCGGCGGATCACATACATACATACATAGTAAGTTATTGTACAGTACGTATTTCTTAATGTTTTGCTCTTCTCGGGCACACACTGGAGACTTTTGGACATTCAGAGCCTCTGGCTACTGCTTGCACAAAGCGACACGCTCTACTACGCCTGCAGCACAGTAAGATCTCTCACCACGACAATGTCAAGGACACTGAACTTATTCCTCACGGACATACAGAATGGGAATGGGTGCCGACATGCGCACGAGAAAGACTCATGCTGATTCCCGCTACGCGAGACATATATGTACGTAGTACCAATTTCAGGCATGATCGATTCGCCAACTTTGCTTCCGAGACTCGAACCCGACAGCCTAACTCGTAAATTGTCTGAAATCCTCAGCGTCTGCCTAGCCGCGTTTGGAGCGAGTTCCAGGCCGGTAATCTCAAACCAACTTCGCTTTAGGCGGTTCCACAGGAAAGAGTCCACAGCCGTCGGAATTGTAGCTACTTCATTTAATTATTAATTAGTTGTGTAATTACTCGAGCAAAGGCAGCACATCGACCGCTTAAATTTAAGGCTTCGGGCAAGTTCGGATAAGCTGATTTTGTTATTTATTTCAATCGAAGTTGGCGAAACGAACGCGACTCAAGTGCAGGAATATTTTCAGTTTTTGAAGCACTTGCAATAGGGCGTAAGTGTTCGGCAGTTCAAATCCTGAAGTAGCCTCGAAAGTGTAAAAGGAACACAGACAAAAACATTTGCAGACACTGCTGACTCCCTTTCCATTGTTCCACTGGCTTCTGAAAATCTATAGATTCGATCTTGCAAGATTAAGATTGTCAGTAAGTGCTTAGTTTATTAACCTGTAGTCCTATATATCTGAGAACCAGCTTGAACAGAAGCAATGACGGTAAAATGCCTAGTGTCCTTCGTAGCGACGTTTTGCTAGTTCGGTGCGTGAGAGGCTGTGACTCACGGACAACTTGCTTGTTGACGAACAACAATACAGTTCATTATTCAAAGTTTGTCGTGTAAATAGGTAGACAAGAATAGTATTGGAGTGAGAAGTTATAAAAGTGTAACATTTTGACTGATCATTACCTACACTATAGCAATGCTACATTTACAGTTATACACACATACGTTTTATTCAGTTAGTTGGAACGGTATTCGTACCATCCTAGATTTTACGTCAACCCAAATCGCTCAATAGCTTACTGTAATCTATTAAGCGTCATCGACGAGATAATATTATATTGTTGTCGTCGGTTACGTTCGCGGAGTCATGTTCAACCCTTCGCCGAGGCCAAGTTTGCTCCTAATGCCCCTTTCGACTTAGGGCCCCATACCCGCCAGCGACCTGACTCTTCCCAGGACTGTTCAGGCCAAACTGAGCGTGTGTGGGGCGTTCAGGCGGCCTGCGCAGGCCGCTTGAAATCGGCCTTAGCGAACCTGGCACTGTCAGATTTTTCCACCCGGCCAACATCCGGCGAGGTCGGTTTGAGCGCGTGTGGGCTCATGAGGCGGCCGTCTAGATGCACGTGTCAGTGTGGATCATAGTTCGTTTACAGAAGATAGTTGTGTTGGATTTGAGTGTTTGCAACAAGCCTTCGAAATGTTCAGAATTTTCACGTCATCAATGCATCACGCAATTCTTGCAGTGAGGAATCTTTGGTATTTCTACAATGGCGTGACGCAATTGTGACGTCACAGTTCGGCACGTTTCAAGGGTTTGGTGCAAGCACTCAAATCTGACATAACTTCAATGGTAAGTGAACTGTAATGTGGATCTGGACAGCACAGCGTCAACATGTCGCACCAACACCAGCTGCACTTCCGACGAAGAGCGGCAACTTTTGACTGACTTTATAGAACTTTATAAGGACAATCCCAGCCTGGGGAAAGTAAAGTCAAAAGATTATAGCGATAAAGAAAGAAAAATGTAGCCTATGACATGCTTGATGAGAAATTGAAAGAGAAGGACAGCGATACAACTAGAAAGTTAGTCACGAAAAAAATTAACAACATGAGGAGCTCCTTTGGGAAAGAGTACCAGAAATTTTTGTCTTCTATGAAGTCAGGTAAAGTATCAGCATATCATCATAAAACAAATTTTCTTAATCTCACTTGCATGAAGTATAATACTATGATTTTTATTTCACATATCAATTTACTTTCAAGCCTTTTTTGATCATTTGTATTTGTATCATAAACCAAGTAAATATAATTCGTTTCTATCTAGGGGAGAAGCCATAATGTTCACTGCCCGGTGTCTCAGAGAGAAGTCGAATAGAGAATGCGCTTGAGGCGGACTGAATAGTGTGTGGGTGACACAGGCGGCCTGCCAGGCCAGGCGCACAAGCGGCCGGACAGGCCGCCTGAGCGTGTATGGGGCACTTTATATATAGCTTTATGCACGGGTTTTCTGTTTTCTACGGTGCGTAATATCGCCTTCAATCATTAAAACATTTCGTCTTAGATGTATTTCACCGACTATGTGAATGCGTTAGGGCCAGCGGGCTGTAACGATTAACAGGTTAAGTAACGAATGAGTGACTTAATAAACAAATGGCGAGACCAGGACCGAAGCTATCAGTCGCTGTCGGAGTCCAGCAAGTAGTTCTTCATTACACCGACCATGTGAATGCGTTAGGGCCATCTGGCTGTAACGATTTACAGGTTAAGTAACTAATGAGTGAGTTAATACACAAATGGTGAGACCAGCCCAAAGCGATCAGTCGCTGTCGGAGTCCAGCAAGTAGTTCTTCGACTGTCCCAAGTCTTCAGTTTTTCCATTGGTGAGCCATACTACAAACTCGTCGAATTTTCCGTCTTTGTCGTTATGTTGTTTTTGCTTCTCAATTGCTCTCTTATCTTGAATATCTTTTTGGAGCTTCCGCAGCTGTTCCTTTTCTCGCTCAACTTCCTTCTCTTTTTCTTTGAGCATTTTGTTCACCCCATAGATCCGTTCTCTTGACCTACGTTGGTCTTCGGGGGACTTATCCGCCCTCTTCCTGTTGCCGGGGTAGAGTAGACCACTGTCAGCACCTCTGTTTCTGCCACTGCCTCTTTTGCCACCGCTCCCACTTCTTCCATCTCTTCCACTACCGTCTCTTCCATCTCTTCCATCCCTTCCACTGCCGTTTCTTCCATCTCCGTCACTACCGTCCCTTCCATCTCTGCCATTGCCGTCTCTTCCATCTCTGCCATCTCTTCCCCCATCTTCGTTTCTACCGTTACCGTCTCCACCAGCATCGCCGTTGACGTACCGATCTCCACGTCCTCCATTTCTATCCCGTTTTCTCCCGTTAGCGTCCTGTCCATCCCTGAGCCTCTTCTCCTGTGCTTCTTTCTCTTTCCTTTTCTTTTCATCCGCCATTCTCTGCCGTTCCTTCTCTGCCTCCTCTTCTTCTTCTCGTCTTTTTCGTTCCCTCTCTTCGTCCTCTTGCTTCTTTTTGTTCTTCTCTTCTTCCTCTCTTTCCCTTTTTTGCTTCTCATTCATTTCTTGTCTCCTTCGCTCGAATTCTTCTCTTTCTTTCTTCATTTTTTCTTCTCTTTCTTTAACCTCCTTTTCCATTCGTTCAATTTCAAGCTCGCGGTCTTTTACTCTCTTTCTCTCTGCTTCAAGTCTTCGCAGTTCGTCGTCGTTGTCTTTACCAGCTTTGTTCAGATCATCTTTGCCAGGGCCATCGCCTGCATCGGCCTTACCACCTTTGGGTTGCCGCTTCTTTCTTTTGTCTTTGGTATTGTTTTGTTCTCCATCTGGTCTTATCACCCCTGCTCCTTTCAAGTATTTATTGCGCCTTTCCTGTGCCTCTTTTTCCTTCTTCCTTCGCTCTTCTTCTTCTGGACTTAATTTTTTCTCATTCTCCTGCTGCTCTTTTTCTCTATCTGATTTCTGTTTTTCATCTTCTTGCTTTCGTCTCTCTCGTTCTTCCTCTTCCTTTCGTTTCCTCTCATCTTCCTCTTTACGTTTTTCATTTTCTTTTCTTTTTCTTTCTTTCTCATCCTCTTCTTCCTTTTCCTTCTGTTTCTTTCGTCTCTCTTCTTCTTCCTTTTCCTTTGCATCACGCTCATCTTTCTCCTTCTGTTTTTTATCTTCCTCTTCCTTTTCTCTCTTCTTTCGATCGTCCTCCGTTTCTCTTTCTTTTCGTTCCTTTTCTTTCTTTCTCCGCTCTTCTTCTTCTTTTTCCTTCCTCTCTTCTTCCTCTTTTTCCTTCTTTTTCCGATCTTCCTCTTCCTCTTTTTTTCTCTCTTCATGATCTCTTTTTTCTTTTTCAGCTTCTCTTCTACGTCTTTCATCTTCTTCCCTTTCTTTCTCAGCTTCTTGGTTACGTTTCTCAATTTCCTCCCTTTCTTTCTCACGCCTCGCTTTCGCACTGTCTCTCTCTTTCTTAGGACTCTGCTCAGGATATTTGCCTTTCTTTTTCCCATCATAGACATGCTTTTCTCGAGCGCCTTTATTATCGTCGGGAACTTCGTCTTCCACTCCTGCATTGTGAATCCAATTGCCCTTGTATTTTTTCTTCTTGAGCCCTTGCTTGCGCGCCATTTCCCAGTCCTGGTCCGCTGGCTGTCCCCCCTTCTTGGCCCTGATGTACTCGGACAAATCCTGCTCCGGAGCAGGCTGACTTGCTGCAGGACTCGAACCCGTGGCTCCTACTTTAGATCCTTTTTTTCTATTGAGCGAAAACATTTTGAAGTCTCCTTATATTTATGTTGTATTAAATCAGCACTTACGACTATAGCGTCTTCTTTTGTCTTTCAAGTTGTATTTAGTTTTGAACAATTGTGGCTAACGAGTTTTCTTCTGTCTGTAACGTTGTATTGCAGCAAAGCTAAATACTCCTGACTGTCAAACATCTATGCTAATTTCCTACACTTGGTCTTTTTGGTTTACTCTCTATCGCCTCACATATTCATCGCATATATAACTTGTGTTTTTCTAATATGAGGTAGTAGTTCGACAATACTTCGACTTGGTAAACTTTGCAAAAAATCGTTTTTCAGTCATGGGTCGTCCGCAGATTCGGTCCGTTACCTGTTCCTTGTATAAAGAAACCTTAACTGTTCTATTGCTAAGACTTTCGCAACCTAGTGCTGAGACAATCGGTATCAGAATATACCTGCAACTAATTTGTAAATTTCTTTTGATATGTTTATATCAAAAGTAAAACGGTCACTGAGTTATGTAAATAGGAATATTTAATGCGGAAATCAACACATCTTGTCCGTGTAACCACATAAATTTTGTTCACTTTAGGTTCTTTTTCACGTATCATACGGGGACTGTTTTCCAGGCTGTATAACAACGTAGAGGCTTTTTAGACCTACCTCTTTCGTATAGAAGATATTTTATATTTATATTATGAAGTTACAAGTCACAAGAAATACATTTTCTCAGCGCTTTCATTCTCGTTGAACTGCTTTGGGTTGATGATGAAAGGATCAGCTGAGGATCAGCAAAAACTTGCCCGTTTTATCATCGGCTGTGGCCACTTTCTTTTTTTCCTTGCTTGTCTAGTGGCAGTGGTGAGACTAACATCAGTTTGAGATCAATCAAAGGTGAAAAGTTTGTTGCTTATGGTGGGGCTCTGTACGCAGTAATCGTGCCCTTACTTTGCCGGTTAACAATACAGAGATTATTAACTCTTTACGGTAGTTAACAACAGAGCGGGTGCTGTAAATGTAGCTGTGTATTTCTTTATTCTGAGTGAAAACGATCCCGAAACGATCTTCCCTGGAGGTTAGCAAGAGGCTGGTTGGTTGCTGAGAAGGTCGCTAGCGGCCTTGGCTCCCACATTGGCTGGTGGCGTTGCTAAAATTACCAGCAAGGACTTGGTCCCATGTGGCTCCCGCTACAGCCACCCCGCCCGCTCTCGCTGCCGTCTTTCCCGGCGCCAGTCCAGAGGTGCGGAGGAAGAGCAGATGGACGCCACGATCGTGAACGGCGCCTTCCCTGGAAAACAAATACTACGAATTAGAGGAAGTAGCAGCAATGGAAAGTTAATTGTACAAGTCCATCGATCATGGTGCATTATAGCGATCCTTCCATATTTTCCGTGCTTGGTAGTCACACTTACAACACTTACATAGTAAGTTTTACAGTTATTACCTCTGCCAGGTAGGCTACGCGTATGTAGAGTTGATCCTGGCACAATATATTTGGACCATACGAACCCCAGGGTCCCAAGTGCCTTTTCCTCTGGAGATGTTGCAGCTTGCCCAAGTGCCTGCTGACGAGGTTAGTTTTGTAAAGTTAGGTAGGCTCTCGATACTTCCCCTTCTGTTTCAGAAGGTGGGTCGCTGATCGAGGTGGCCGACCTACTCCCTCTAAACTTCTGCCATCTTATTTTTCGTGTCCTTCCCATGTGCGACGTAGCTGAGCGAAAGTGTTCAGCCGTGCCTGGGGGTTGGAAATGTAGGGCCTACAACTTGCGCCCTTTTCCTGTCAGTAGCGCACTGACCACTTAGAACTCGTCCGAGTTCGCTCAAATTCTGAGACCTACCGGCAGAAAATCCAAGACCAAAATCATTGTTAATTTAAAACGAGATGTATTTCGCGTCTAGTGGCGCACTAGCCTGTATTAAACCACAGGAATAGTTCGGCGCGATATGGACAGTGTCCCCGAAGCGCTTGTAAAATTTTGTACTACTACTACTATGTAGAGTTAATTTGTTTGTCTCTCTGTCTGCCACAAAGATAACTCAAAAAGTTATGGACGGATCTTTGAAAAATTTATAGGGATTATTAGGAACGTTAGGAGGAATAGATGATTAACTTTTGGTGAAGCTCCATTTAACTGTTTGTTTGTCTGTTTCCTTTTATCTCGGTAGTATGACTCAAAAATTTATGAACCCATTTTTATGAAATTTGTAGGAATTTTTCGGGATTATTACTAGAAGAAAAGTACCAAATTTTTGAGTTGATCTGCTTGTCTGTCACTATGTTTGTCAAAATGATTGTCAGTAACAAAACTCAAAAAGTTACAAATTGATATTCATGAAATTTGCAGGAATTGTTAAAAGCGTTAAAAGGCAGCAATTACCAAATTTTGGTGATGATCGGTTTTCTGTTTGTGTATGTAATAAATGTTTGTCACAATGTTTATCAGAAGCAAACTCAGCAAGTTACTGGCTGATTTCTAAGAAAATTGCAAAAGCTGTTATTACTGTCAGGAAGCAAAAATGACCAAATTTTGGTGATGATAAGAAAGATATCCAGATGTAAGGAGTAATATAAATTTTATGTTAACATTGCCTTGCATGACGAATGTACTCAAGTGCTAGTGTTGAGATAGCTAGAAATATGAATAATTAAATTGACAGTTAGGGCACATCGTGGCGTAAGATCATCACCTGTAATGGAGGCTGGGGGACTGAAAGTGGTGAGTCAGTAATAATTATGGCTTTTTTCACCTCTAGGTCAACCCATCTGACTGGTGGAAAGAAAATATAAAAAATTCTAGTGATAGCTTTCATGTTGGCAATTTCTGTGTGAAAATACATAAATATATATAAAGAGACACATCATGAACGAAAATATCACCTTTTTGACTCGGTTACCGTTACCATTAGAACTTCACGCTCAGGCCACCACGGATAGGTAGTATGATGCAACCCAAAAGAAGCACTATGTGATGCATGGAATCCCGATACGCTGCCAAGGATAATCCAACAGGAAGCCATTAACAGCTGACTTAAACGCCCGCAGACCGGCACGACCAAATGCATATGCCGGCAATGAATTTCAAGCCGTAACAGCTGGGCCGGAAACACCAACTGAACTGACGAGTTCGGCACCTAACCGTCTCCAAGGTGCCCACCAACTGCAGTACATGTAATTCTCCCAAAGATCTTGAGGGCGGTTACAGTAGAATATAACCAATGTCTCTCTTTGTTGTATACCGTATAAAACATAAAGAGTCCAGCCAGTCCCATCCCTCGCCCCTGTCTCTAACCCTTGTCCCATGTGTTAGCTTTAAGAATGTTACTTATAAGCTTGAGAACCTCAGGGTGTTGCGTCCCTAATTTGTCGAGCAATGCTTCAATATAAGAAATATATTATGTTTGTTTTACTTGTTTGGTAATGCGTACTGTAATTCTGACTGTACTGTATCTTTGAACCCTAAATTTTTCCTTTCTTGTCATGCATGCCCGTTTTTCTCACGCTCTTGAAGGGTGGTTAGCGGACCTATATCTTATAAATATTACGTTCCACTTTTCTCCCTATTTTGAAAACTTTGTAAACGTACCGTTTGCTACAACGCAACATCTTGCCCTAATCTACTTTTTACTGCATACTGTATTTCATACTCTCAAAAACTTTTTGCGCCTCAACGCTGAGCAATCGATGTTTCTCTTAACGGAAACTACTGTCAAGATGATCTCATCAATAACACGTAGGCAATATGTCAGAAACTCTACAAAGCAGATGCTAATTCTCTCTTACGTTATTGTTTAGTATTATTCTTATGTTAGCATTACGAGAGAAAACTTCAGGGTGCTGTGCCCTAACCTTGTTAGGCACAGCATCCATATGAGAAATTACTGGTGTTTATTTGTTTTGTTTGTTTGTTCTCCTAAGGGACAGATTCACCAGGCCACTCTCAGCACACAACCTGCTGACTGAGCTAACAAGTCTGTCTAGCAAACGCAAGTGACAGGCAGCAGCCGAATTCCAGACCACTGAGCAATACTCCAACATAGGCAGCGAAAAGCATAACAGAATCTACGGACTACATCTTTACCTATCACCAATCACAGAATTGACCTTACGTAGGAGCCTGATCTTACTGGAAGCACGCGACAAGAGTCGCCTAATATGCGATTCAAACGTTAGCTTCTCATCAAAGATAACACCGAAAATCTCCAGGGAGCTATACCCCTGGTGCCAAGTGTCATCTTTCTTTAGAGGTGGATGCTGCGGTAAAGGTGTGCGAGACCGAATGGCAATCATAGATTTAGTTTTACTGGCGTTTAGCTTCATACTCTAGGCTGAGCATCATGCACTTAAGCTAAACAGGCCCCTATTTAGAGACTGAGCGATAACATTACGCAGGCTGGGGTAGGTATCACTGCCATCTAAGTGGAATCGTCAGCATAGTTTATCATCGTGTTCTCTAACGAAGATAGCATGTCACTAGTCTACAGAACAAACAGCAGAGGGCCAAGTACGCCACCCTGAGGAACGCCCGACATTACCGCGACTGAGGTACAAAAAAAAAAAAAAAGTCAGTAGACACCCTCTGCCCTCACTCAAAAAAAAATATATATATATCACGGATGACTGACAAAACCTTACCATCCACACCAAAGGACTTCAACTTGTGCAGTAGACCCCGTGGTTGACCCTGTCAAACGTAACGGTAAAGTCCAACTGTACAAAGCTTGCCTCTGAACGACGATCCAGCGCTGACTGTAAATGGTGTGACACCGACAATAATGCGTCACAACAACTCAAGCCAGTTCTGTGCGCAAACTGACCTGCAGGCAGTAGAGTATCCATTAATCTCAGCATAATGACAAATTTCTTGAACACGTTCGATTAAATAGGCGTTAGCGTAACAAACAATGTGTAACGTGCTGTTTAGCTGGACTTTTACCTTTCGCCGATTTTTTTAAGGATACGTTTTTTCGTAAGAACAACACTATATGAGATGCAACCAAGTTGTCCTTTCGGCGGTATAATGTCAAAATTTTGTAGAATAGGTAGAGCTGCTGCATGCACTGAAATAATCAGAATGGCAATTATGAATATGCAGTATATACTTATTTCTGCTCAGGCTTCGCATTTTCTTTTTAGACCAACGAGTGTTTTTGTAGTCATTCCTAACTGTGAACGTTTTAGGACTATCAGCGGTAATACAAAAGAAAGAAAAATGTACTCGAATTGCGAATAATCGTCTTTTCACACCGGTCTGTATTTCTCTTCTATTAAGCCGACAGGCAGAATGCATCTGGCGTGATGCAGTTTTGCAATGCATGCATCATCAGTAACAAAGATCACGTCAAGGTGATTAGGTGCACCAAATGTCACGTCAATAACACAGAGCATCCTGAAATCAGACAACTCCTTGGAAATGAATGTGCAACCAGCTCACACGTACACTGCTCGTGCACCATGCCCTTGGCCGTCGTGTGAGGCGAGCGCATATTGATGTGCGGGCACCATGCACTTGACCACAAAAATCGGTCATCGATCTGCATCAGTGTCATAAGTTTTACGTCGCTAGTTTGAAGTGACCTGGAATCATGAGGACCTGATTAAATTGGATGTGTTTGCACTATGCTGTGCGATGCAGCTTGCATCTCTCGGAAACTCCTGCCCTAAGCTGTATCTATGAGTGTTAGGCAACAATTATTGTGCGTGCACCAGCCTGCTAACTCAAGCAGCTTCGTTGCATCGATGGCTATCGATTGCTTTGGGTGCTCCAAATTTTCTCACGTGGCACCGGTCGACCCGAGCCGGGGGGGGGGGCTTATTAGGAACATGTCCCTAAAAGTCAATACATTTACTAATACATACATTCGTCTCTATACAATTTCTTAAAACGTCGGTCTGACACAGCTTGGTTCAACCAGTTCACAAGGGAGCTGGTTGTATGCATATATACTCTAAAATATTGTGAACTGTTTTTCAATATCTAGTCTCACCGCTTGTAAATTGAACCGATTATTCCTCGTTGCGTGATGCCTGTCTGGAAGGAATGGACGGAAGTGCTTGATATAGCTGTTCTTAAAAACGTCAAGATAAAATACCTGTGTATAT
>LQNS02276620.1:2007972-2021001 GCA_001587735.2 Parhyale hawaiensis
GTGGCATTATCCGATACTCCTCCCCAGATGACAATCCCGTACGTGAGCTGAGAATAAAGAAGCGACTAGTACAGAATATTCGGGGCATCTCTTGGCAAGTATTTTGCCACTGAATATATAGCTCCTTTAGCTTTACTAAGTTTAAAGCATAATTCTGTAAAAGGAGGTATAAATTCCAATCATTATCAATCATTACACCAAAGTGCTTAAAAGTTTTTACCCATTCCAGTTGAACATTATGCAAACATACTACCGCCAAAGTTACAAATATTACAGGGGCATAAAAGCAGCAATTTGGTCTTGTTAGCCTTGGCGGTAAGTCGGTTGTTGGAAAGCCAGGTATAGATGTTATCAATTAAAATTTGAATTTTGGTGCCGGCACCCTGCATGGACGTGTCATGAACATGCAATACAACATCATCTGCGAATTTAATAACTTGCGCATCTTTAATGACTACAATATCATTAATAAAAACATTGAATAAAAAGGGTCGTAAAACCGACACTTGGGGTACGCTTATACTTACGTTTAAAGTATGAGACTTTTCTTCTCCGATGATTACCGATTGTTGGCGGTTTGTTAAAAAGCTTGATAAAATATCCTTAATTAGCCTCTTACTCCATAATGGTATAACTTCCTAATTAAAATGTCCTTATTGACAGCGTCAAATGCTTTTTGTAAATGCAAAAATAAGCAGCAGTTACAAACGTTTGTTCGCAAATCAAGCTGTTCTTTTAAAGCTAGACATGCCTTTACGTATATTGAAATCTGAAAATGAAAGTAAACTGATAGCAAGTTGTTTATTCGAGGGTTGTTCCAAAAGTAGTGCCTCCTTTTTTTATATTCCGTTAGAAGCGATCCGAGGGGTTTGCTAATTACATTACTATGACGCCGGAACTTATGCAATAATGACCTAAAAGTTTCATCTCTCTGTTGCAGATATTGACGGTGTGACACTCGGAAAACAATCCCCTGTCATGGACGTGCGTCAGAAGTAGCGATGCGTCATTGAATTAATCCTAAATCGTTGGATGGTACGAAGCTGAAAGTGACGGATTCTTGGACCGCATCATCGCTGGTGACGAGACTTGGTGTCACCACTAAAAGCCGGACTTCGAACGGCAGTCGATAGAATCGCACCACTCACACTCCCCAGCAAAGAAAAGTTTAAGACGCAGGCATCTGCATGCAAAGTGATGCTCATCGTCGTCTGTAACAGGAAGGGCGTCATCCTCCCTGATTTCTTAGAACCAAGTTTGACTGTCAACTCTGACCGTTACGTGGATACGTTGACCAAGCAGAAGGCCAGGATTACGCGTGTAAGGCCTGAGAAAAGGGTTACATTCTGCTTGCAACACGACAACGCCACACACAAGTTTAAAGACCACGGAATGAGTGACAAAGTTCGGCTGGACGGTGCTGCCTGCCCACCGTATATTTAGTACCGACCTGGCTCCAGTCAGATTTCTACTTGTTCAAACGTATGAAGGACGTATTATGCCAACAGCGTTGCCCCTACAACAACGCCGCCATCGCAGAAGTGAAGAAAATGAGTCTCTTCGTCAAGCGCTGACTTTTACGACTAAGGCAACAAGGCTTTCGTTCATCGCTGGCAAAGTACATTAAGAATAGTGGTGGGTACATAGAAAAATAAATATTGGAGCACGAAAGGTCGCTCGTTTTCAATTCTACTACTTCTGTCTTCATAGCTCTTTAACTTTTTCAGTTGAAAAATAGGAGGCTTTACTTTTGCAAAGAGCCTCGTGGGTCACTGTCGCTGAATAACTTTACTATATATATTTCAAGCAATAAAACAACAATATATTTCAAAACAATGCATTTCTCTCTTTATCCTTCTTTCAAGACGTTAAAAATATTTGCTTAACCCATTTTGTCTCAAGTCGTTACAACTACCGTGACCCTGAAGTGATCCATTAACTCTTCGGTTTCCCGCTATAGCAATATTATTACTTGGTAAATCTTCTGTGGCAAGGTCACTAGAGTTAGAGTTCAACCCTTAGAATTGAACCCTCTAACCCGTGCATCAGTTGTATCAGCATGGTACTGATAACGCCATTCTTACGGGATATGAACGTCTATTTTATGAGTTAATGGCTTATATATATCATTAATCCTAACCTGAGCAGGAAAGGAGCACACTTTACGCACATTACATACAACAACCACAACCGGAGTTTGCGTTTCACTCGCGTTGCAGGCCGCCCCAGAAACACTGACGGAACGCCGGCTTTTGTTCAGGTTTACATGCGACGCTCGCGTGGTTTTGCGCTACTTTTTGCCGGATTAAAAAGAGCACACAGAGCTGGTTGCCTGGAAACTGCTCCACCTTCCGTGCTGCTCCGTGCGTCGGACCAAAGTAAAAACTTTTAGCTCAGAACTGATCACACTGCACAGAAAAAGAATGTAACTTCGTAGAGCTATTTTATTGACACACTGTGTATAACTTATGCAGAATTTGCAGGAGAGTGTTCAGCGATGCCGTGATTTGCTCTTACGAAAGCGCGTGTCGCTTCAGTATAACAATTAACATGGAATTGATAATACTGCACTCATATATAAACATGGCGGCTAAGACTGGTTAAGTGGGTTCTGTAACCAACTACAGGGCCTATATTACGCCACGGATTGTAACAACTGCAAATATGTACAGCAGGAACGGCAAGGTTAAGCGCTATTCTGACGAGAAGGGCTGTGAAAAATTCAGGCACTAAAGTGTAAATTCGTCTGTGTTTCCTTTAACGTTGCCAAGTTCAATTGTTCTACTTATTTCCTAGGTGAAGATTTGCTGGATAGCCCCTTCTTTTATTCGATCTTTTCCCTATGTGCTGGTATAAAAATAGTGCCGTTCGTAAGGAAGAGCAGATTAATGTTAGGAAAAGCATTGGCTCAACTGTATATAGAGGCTGAATAAAAATACCTCTTATTATAATTATAACAGTTGACACTGATAAAGTAGATATTATGCAAATCTGCCTTTTCTCTGATAAATTTTCGCCTCTGCAAATAATGCATTAATTATTATCAAGCGTTGTATTGTGCTGAATTTGCGGGTTACTCAAGGCTACTTGTAATTCTTCAGGCGAAGCAGTAAAATCGTTCAGTTTATTCGAATACATAATTCTATCCATTGTTTAAATTCTGGCAGAGAATCAAGCTAGAGTTCTTGCTGACACACACAGCCCGCTGCTACACACACAGTGTCAGGAAGCCACTGGGCTCCGGACAGACGCACTGGTGACTCCGACCGTCGCTCTCAGACACAGGCCCGGCAGTGGCTACCTCTGTTCCCTAGACAGCCCAGCTTTCGCTTTACTGCAGGGGGCTTGAATAATAGTTCATTTAAAATTCTGAAGGCCAACATTATTTTGTACTTGGTTGCATTCCGGTGATTTTTTGCATAAGGCCATTTTATTAGTAACTGGCAATGTCTCCTGGGACTGAATAGTAAACTCTCCTCTATAAGAAGTTTCTTGCTCAGAGCTGCTTAGTTCAACTTGAGGCGCCTTAACTAAAGACTTGCGCATATTACCGTCTCGCCCGCCCAACTTTTTCGATATCGACCTGCTCCTCCATCTCGAAAGTTTGCCTCTTGTTACCCCTATTTGCAGTCATTGTTGCTTAAGACTTTTTGCTTTCAGGTAGTAACTTACGAACCTTTATAGTCCTGGTAATTTTCTAGTCATTTTATTATAGCTTCTTCAAAAAGCAAGATTTGCTGAGGGTATCTTCTTTAGCTGCATTATCGTCCTGCCTTCAGAGCTCCCAAGGTTGTAAAGGGTTCATTTACTTCGGTAAATTCCAACAACCACTTATTCGACTCGTAAGGGAAAACCCTCACTGAACACTGATGAACTAAAACTAAACTAATTAAAAACACGTACAGTGATATAAGTGCGTATTGTCGAAGCTGCTGATGCGTGGGTATGGATTGCAGGAAACAAACCCAGCAGATGTAATGATGCAAATTGAGTGAAACTGACTGTATTTCTGCACTGCACTCCCATGTTACAAAACAGGAATCTGTGGTGAAAATAAAAGCATTTGAGAGTGAGACAGGATGGGCAGAAAACACCATAGCCTCTGAACAATCCAAATGCTTCGCTTGTTACAAGAATGGCTGTATTGGAAACGTGGACGAAGAGGAGCCAATTGGCGTTTAAGAGTAAATGTGAAAATAGAATATTTTTGGCTGTGCAGCACATCACGGCACCCTCCCCCCCCTAAAAAAAAATTCGATGCATCTTGTGACGCTGCCGCTTTCCCCATAGTCCCATATTCTTCTGAAGGTGATTATAGTCTAACCATTTTATCAAGGCAGTTCGACAGTTGCCAAATTCCTCTATATAGCGCTGCCAATTATATAGATATTTCTGAGATTTTGTTCGGCCTATATCTTACCCTCGCCAGCTATCTTTTTATAGAGAAATCACAGAAATGCCCCCAGAATTGGCATCGCAATTGAGGAATTTGACCACGACCGAACTGCCTTAATAAAATGGTCAGATTATAGTACTGTCATAGGCTTAAGAAGTATCCGTGTCTGCAGTTTTATACAGTCCTCTGTGGCGGTAGTGACTGCGACTGCTGGCTGCATAGGAAACAGCATTGTGGTTGTTCCGTGAGTTTGTGTTTAAACATCTGTCTGTCCGGGTTAGTTAGTAGCGAGAGAGCAACGGCGTGGAAAGGTTGCATTTTGGCCAACAAACGGTGCATGCTGTAGCAGGCTGTGCGTGTCTAGAAATATTTTAGTTTGTCTTACATGCGCTTTTGAATTAACATGTGCATTTGGTATCGACAGCCATTTTATTTACACGCCACCAGCGATATTTCTCAGTCTAGCTGAATTGGACACCGCCCTTAAATTCAGCACTGTCGGTTCTGTAGGACCTGCTGGCAGTGGCGAAGGTTTCTGTTCTTATTACAGGTTTGGCCTTCCAAACTTAAGATACGTTGATGCTGCACAGTTACGTACGTCTGTTTACGCATCTGCTGGAAATTATTTTTCCTTTTGGAAGGTTAATATAGTCTGTGACTTTAGTTTTTCATTCAGTGCGTGTATTGTTGTGTTCAGATGAGAGGGTTTATGAGTTGTGGTTACCCTTGCGGCGTTGCTTAAGTCAGTTGAAAACTTCTACTTTTCTTCTCGTGGCCAACTGATGCAGTTTCATTTCACGCCGATTCACCTTTCTTCTTTTCACTGAGCATACATGAATATGTTCGTACTTACTTACGATAAACGTTCACAGAAAAATGTTGAAATGAGAATGATACATAATCATCACAATTTACCGATGGAGGCCGGTGCTTCAGAAATGGAAGGTTTTCCATTTACAAAAGACAGTGCAGTGCTGTTCTAGAGCCGCTAGAAAACTCCGTAATTGCCAACACTTTCATCAGTTGGAGCTCTCAAAAGAGGAATTTTACTTGGAAATTCTAGATTTTTAAGCGCATCCTGTGCAAGAGCTTCGATAGATCTGTCAGCAGAGGAAGAATATCTCGTGTGACACACAAAACACTTCACACTCGGTGAACTATCAAACCGCCTCGTCATGTACGGATGCAATGCCACCAAGAGCGTAATTTTCAAAGGGAACTTTTACTCTTCGACTTATCGGTAGTCTTTGAAATGCTGAGATCTTGCATGCAGAGCTGAAAATTATAGAATGACACTGGATATTTGTGCAACTTTTTCGTTCCTTTAATGATTCTGCTGATTGCGGTGAATTTTAATTGTTCAAAAATTGAATTTAAAATCGAACCTAAAAAAACATAATCATAGAGCGCTCTCCCTTTTTGTCGTTATATGAAATTCTCTTAAGATTTTTTTAGTAAGTGATGAGCTGGATTAGCTGCATAATAGCTGTTGAGAAGATCAGGTGCTTGCTGTGACCCTCACCCTTAGTATTTGTTATCAGTGTTTCTTTAAGCATTGCTGACGTCTGTTACAGCTATAGATTATTTAGGCCTTTGTTTTGTGCTAGTTCTCAAAGTCATCCTGAATACATTAATTTTAAGATCGGCCTTCTCGGATGCTTTCCAGAAATTCAGATCTTTCGTGACCATGATTGACAAATTAAGACAATGCCTTAGACTGTCCTTCAGTGGTCGACCAGTTACTTCTGGTGCTTACAAAATATGTTCTAGCCAAGAACTTGTGAACTGCCGTTTTTTGTACAGAACATATTAATCGAGGCCAAGAAATATCTTCCAGTGTCGAGTTAGTACAGCGCGATGTTGAAATTTTTATGGAATTTACCGTACTTTTTATGCAGAGCAATACATAAGTCCGTCTGGACACACACAGCCCACTGAAACATGCGCGCCATCATCCTGACAAAAATAAAATGGCTGACAAAACAGTGTAATAACAATGAATTCTCAATGCAATTTGCGGTCAATATTTTTACAACTGCAGTACCGTTCGAGTACATTGGTCTGCTTCACGTGCAATTCCAACACAGACCGGTCAGGTCTCTCATGCAAAACTTGAATAGATGCATCACGAACGAGAAACGCTTCAGAGATACTTTACCAAAAGTGGTTATGAAATGCTGAAAATGTTCACCGTTCAGTAGCCGCTATCTAGTTCAAGTATTATGTATGCTTACATGAATTTGCCGAACGGTCCTTCTTGGCGAGAAACGGTTCGTAGATTCTTTAAAGCTAGCACTTCAATGAGTTACACTGACACGTGAACAATATCTCGTAAAAACCAAACAACTTAGTATCATACAAACAGGCTGCATTTCATATCAGCACAAACCAACCACCCTTAACAACAGCAGACTAGATACATAGATGAGAGATAGCTCTCGGACACACAGGTACAGGCACCAAGGTAATACAGATTCTGTACGATATACGATACAATCGCATTTTGTGCTTTCATGGATCCGACGAACACGCCCTTTCGGCTTGTGTTTTCTATGCACAGAGAATTCTCTCCACTCGATGTAAAAATAGTAATAATGTCAATAATCTTATTAAGAACACGATAGGTTCACAAGCACGCCTACAACTACATAATATGCATCATTCCACTATCGGTATGAGGTTGAGACTCGTATAAGAGGACAAGCATAAAAAATACGCGAATATAGGATATAGTCAAAGATTGCAACAAAATACAATACAACTTTGAAAGCTACGCGATGCCCAGGGTCATTACTCATCACAGGAAGTGCAGAGACTCGTTTGTTCAGTGGTATGCATGCACGTCATCACTCATCAGCTCATTAATTCTAAAGCTTCGATGACAGAATATTCCTGTTATTGTTGTGCCTAATTAAATATTTTACTTTCATAAAAACGTTACAAAACCACTGAGTACCAAATTCTCTTATGATGAAATCATCACTGTATATTCCCTTCAAAAATAATGTATCGGGCAGATCTTGCTAATATCAATGAGCAGCTGATAAGGAGCTGGGGCAGCTCCCGAGAGCCCTGGATACTACAGTTATTGTTCCCAGAAAACAAAGATCAAACTCTCGAGCGGATCACATCTGCTGATCTGCAACAGTGAAACTTTACCTGTGCTGTCTTTTAGGCGGGACACTGCAGTTTGTAATTAGTTCTGAGCTAATTCCCAGTACAGAGCGAAGTTCTGTCTCCTGCCGCGACATCATGAAGGCTTCTGAGTTAGCTGTTGTCCGCGTCTCCCGTTATTCATCATATTCAATGCACCAAATATTCTACTCCAAACGCTCAGCTCAAGCATAGCTAGGAAGACATCTCACCAGATGCCATCAGGACCGCATGTAGTCAGCTCCTCGGCAGGTTGAAGCGTATCGAGGAAGTTAGAGGTGGCAATATTGAAAATATTATTAAAATGCTAACTGGTATTTTCTTTTCACTACCTGTTAAAAAGTTTTCATTAACCGTGTTATAGAATATAGTTATTAAATGTAAATTTTTGTTTGTCCGTCGTCTGATCACTCTACAGTTTTGTGACTGTATTTCGAGCAAAATTCCAACGGATTCATACTCGCAACCAAAATGTTTCTATTTAATTAGATAACATTAACTAGAAACTTCTCTGCATGTACTTGCTATTTGTTTGAGCTCATCCTGTTAGAATTTCTCTCAGCTCTGAACTATCAGTGTCGCTCTATGGACACGAGTTCGCTTAATTATTTGAACAATTAATTTATTGAACTTTGTATAAACCCGAATCGCCATAGGGCGTCTCGCACGTACCTTCTGTAGCGTGTTGCAGTTGCGGTCCGTGGCAGTAAGGAAAACGCTAACCCTAATCCGAAATGAGGTCGGTGTAAGCGGCACTTAATCGCGGTTAGCCCATCTTGGGTTGTGATTATAATGCGACTTTCGAGCTGCGTAGCACACGATAACCTAAAGGCTGTTATTGCAACACGCCTCTGACGCACTCTGCTTGCTCATTCCTGCGAGGTTGTAATGCCAGTAGCGACGGATAGTACCATCTCGCGCATTCCCCCTCACAACCGGTATTATTATTAAAATTTCACGCTCGGGCCCCCACGGACAGGTAGTACAACCCATATGAAACAGTTTGCAACACCGGGAAGCCCGAAACGCTACTAAAGGAAATCCAACAAAAAGCCAGTAACAGCTGACTTAAACGCCTGCAGACCAATGAGACCGAAGCCGATGCCGGCAATAAATTCCAAACCTTAACAGATCAGGGCACAAAGCATCGACTGAACTGACTAGTTCGGTATCTAACATTCTCCAAGGTGAAAGAGTGCTCGTCGACCGTCGCACGAGTACATAATTCTCCTAAAGACCTTGAGGGCAGGTATAACCATATGTGGTTACCAATTTTTCATGTGGAGCACATCGCTGCCCAGATGGCCAATTTTGTATCTTCTGGTCAAGAACCAAATTCCTACCTGAAAAAAAGTGATGGAAACCAAATTTAGTTATGCTTATTTCGTGATTTTTATGGTCGGGTTTATACCGCATGTCTTGTATGTAGTAACTAATGAGTCTTAAATTGAGTTCAATATAATATATATTACGTGAGGATATGAATCAGCTTGCCAGGCCTGTCGAAACTTAGCACAACGTTCAATATAATCCAATTTCGATCACCCAGGATTTTGAAAAAAATAAGAAGCTGAAACCTTTCTCGTTCTATAAAACTGTTCGGCAGTGTTCTAAACAGATATATTCCCATAATGATTTCGATCATTGATATGGAAGGTGAACCGTTAAAATTTTGTTTTTACAGTTACTGTAACTGACGCAAGATGTGTAACATCGTATTTTACTTTCTGGACGTTTATCATTCGTGCCCACGTCGCTTCCTACCATTTTCATGCTCTTACTAACGTCGCTTTGGTCTTTCTTCACTTAGTTTCCCGGCTTGTTGTTGTTCCGTGCGCGCTGATTCGATGCTCGAACTCCCTCGTGCACGCGTTCGTAGCTGCTATCGAAGTAAGGGAAGTCCCTTGCTCTTCCTCTCCTCGAACACTATTGCTGCAGTGACGGAGGTCTAAAGTAACATAGTACACGTATAGTGCTACGTACACTGTATACTGTTGCCAAGTCTACGGAGAGAGGCTTAACTAGCATAGGTCGCTCTAGTTTAGCAACACCGTAGCAGGCATGGAGAGGCTAAGCCAAACTTTGTATCTAACACAGACTGGATTACGCAAGATTCTGGACTGTACGGTATGCCCGTGGGGACGTACGTACGTCATGCCGGACGGTAGCGACTCGTATCGAGCCAGTCAGTTGCCATGGCTGCGGCCAAGAAGCTTTTCACGGCTAAGCATTTCCAGGACCCGCGCTTCTCTGCATGGCTTCCACAATCACCAAAGTGATTAGTCGGCCCGCGCTTGCTCGACCTTAGTCGGTGTTTTGCAACACACAAAGCGCACACGAACCACTTCGTTTGTGAGTGCGTCCATCCCCACCAGGAGCCTGCGGGTACCATTATCAATTATTAATTTTCAATTGTAAATTATCAATTTTCAATTATCAATTATCAATTATTTATTTTCAATTTTCATTTATCAATTATTAATTTTCAATTGTCAGCGGCAATGGGCTATTTTTTTCGTGTCTGAAGGCACTAACAATACTGCAACATAGTCCAGTAGTAGTAGTCGCTGTTGTGTACGCAAGAGGTGGGCACTGGGCACTGCAGTGACAAGGTAGCGGATGGACGCAATTAACCTCAAGTGCCCAGCTCCTGTAAGCTATCGAGTAACTGGCAGATTTATTATGAACCCCAAATTACAATATATCTGAAATAGGAGGTTGTAATGCAACTCGCAGCATCGGGAGCGTCAGTTCAATACCTATAATTTTTCCGATGTTATCAATATGCACTCTTTGCTTCTCGAATATCGCAAAACTGTTTGAATGGTTGTTATTTTCATTGCGTTGTAAGACGATAATTGAAATGTATTGGTTGTATCTGTACATGAAACTCAACCATAGAACTGCTAGATTAATAAAACTTTTCTAAGCTTATTAACATCAGCCTTTTTTTATCATGTTATTATGAAGCTGTCATTGGTTATTTTTCCCTAGTTTTTTACATTTCACTTGTGAACGAATTAGAAAAAACTCGAAAAAATTTGGGATCCATCTTTGTCGACTGACGGCAGCGCGCTCCCAAAAAGTAAATTTCAATGATTCGTTCGACTAAGCAGGAGCGTTGGCTTCCCCGCTCAAAATTGAGTTCTATACTTTGAACTGAAACTGATTACCAGTACCACGGCCGAAAACTTAATTTCACGTTGCAAAATGCAGTTTTTGGGAATCTCAAGCGTAATCGAGTTGGGACTTACAACTGCAATACGATCTAAAAGTAGCGAAAAAATGCCCCATTCTGAAGTTCCAGAGAAGTTAAAGTTCAAGTGCTGAGCTTAACTCGGCCTTGCCTGACAAAATCTTTTGTAGTATTATCACCAGCGCAACTTGACGAGCGGACGGACGACTAACTCAAGGCGGAGCTTGCGCAACAGGCCTGGCGGCGCTTCTGTGCCGTTGAAAATAAAAACGCAACTTTTACAGAATCCAACTATTTTAGTTTGAATGCCTCTACTCCCACTTCTTCAGAATAAAAACTGGAAACAGTTTTACTTCAGTAAGGACTCGTCATCTTACTTCGTGTTCTGATAATAATACAGCAGAAACTTAATTTAATTCTTAAGAGTTGGTGAGGCATTCGCGTCTAAGCGCACCTATCATGAGTACCAGTGCTACGGTTGAGCTGTTTTTAGTTGTGGTCTTTGCAAATCTTTCAACGTAACTGTAACTTCTGACGTAACTCGGTATCGATATTGACTAATTAATGCCGAATGGCAGGTAAAATTGCCATGTGACGTCGAGTCCATCCGACCACACACAGCAGCCTGCTGATAGGGTATACACCGACAGACAAGCTGCAGCTACTACACAGCACAACTTCTCATTACAATAGTCGTAGAGGCACTGAGCCTGCACAGACAGCTACACTGTTGGATAGCTACACCAGAACCACGCAGACACACTGCTCACAATACAGCCACCCTTCCGCTTGCGCTACGGCTGGCCGTAGGAAGGACTTTGCAGTCCACTATGAAAATTGTAGTTAACATACTGAACTGTGACATGTTTCAGTATACGTGAGCAATACTTTTGTTAAGACTTTTGTTTTTATCACTGCAATAATTAAACCTGGTGTGATTTTGATTTGGTTTATTTGAAGGAGTTAAGTGGTAAATGTACGAACAGTTAGCAACATGTGTTAATTCTTTTTTACCCTCTGAATTAAAAATACATTTTTGCAAGAACAACCTTGTGTGAAATTAGATTTTTTAATGTACCTACCAGGGCTGGGCACACATATATTAAGGTAGATATAAGCTTTTAAAGTTCGCCCATTTTGAGTTTCACAGTTACCACTTGTAAGTTCATTTACGATGCTCAAACGCCTCTTGGCGAGAGGGAGCCTAGGCAGCGTGTAACGAGCTCACTCATTGGTCGGGCGGACAGGGCGCCCGCGCGCGTGTGTCTGTGTGTGTGTACAACGGTTTAAAGCTACAATTACAAGCGTGGGATTCATAGATAGTGTTTTTCTCTGAACGTAAAGATCTTGTAAGTTGCAAAACAGTAAGTCCTGTACAGTTGTAATGTTAGTAGATCTGGGCCTTCATTCTCAAGCACCTCGTAAAGTTACGGGTGGGGAGGGGGGGGGGNGGGGGGGGGGGGGGGGGGGGGGGGAATGAACAGGAGCGGGGATGAATGCTTCGGCATACCTAACAAGGTTATGCAGTTTCCTCGCGCATCTAGGAAGTTCGTCTCAGCTGCTGATCACATTTTTGTTTAGATCATAGTTCCCAGGTACACAATCAGAGCAGTAACATCGATACGTCTTCACGACACTGAACATTTTACGAGGCTTTTAAGAGTCGTAGCTCTCATCTTGTCGGGAAAGGGTTAACCCTGTTTTAGCCAGGCTGTGTTACCTGACTACAAGTATTCTCTTCCCTCCCTACTACATTCCAACAGGAATAAAGTGTTTGCATCGCTGGGTAGCCGAGACTGCCGTGAATAGGGTCGCTTCAGAGTGACCTTTTGTAGTGTTTACATCTTGCGTAAAGCAAATGCACGGCACTTGTCTGTGCCTTGTCAGTGCAGCAAAGCACGCCCTTCCTTCTAGTTAATTAATGACAACATCTTCAAGACAATGTTATTTGCTGCGTCGTTCATGCATTTCCCTTGGTCGTCATCAGGGGCTATAGATGCATACTTGTTCGGAGCTATTGTACGTAAAAATAGCTATCCATACTTCGAAAAAAAAAATATATATATACAAGGAACAAAAAAGAATAGTTAGAAAGTAATTCTAGCAGTCGGTGAGGTACTTTCCGGACTCGCCAGTTTGCCGCTAGAGGGCCCTTTACCAGCTGGCCAATAAGAGGCCAGAGTTCGATTGGCGGCACCTCTAACTACTCATTTTATGAACTTATTGCAGCAGGGCGCAGGACAAGCTGAAGTTAGGGCTTGCTTGCATCCAATATTCAACAGCC
>LQNS02276620.1:2021601-2068536 GCA_001587735.2 Parhyale hawaiensis
CTAGAGGGCCCTTTACCAGCTGGCCAATAAGAGGCCAGAGTTCGATTGGCGGCACCTCTAACTACTCATTTTATGAACTTATTGCAGCAGGGCGCAGGACAAGCTGAAGTTAGGGCTTGCTTGCATCCAATATTCAACAGCCAGCACACACTAGCCCGTCAGCTGCTGGCAGGCGGTCATACAGAAGTTCATAAGGTGTCGCCTCTCAGGTGGGAGAGAGCGGCTGTCTTAAGCGTACACATTCGGTCCCCACACCTGTTACACTTTGTTGTAGTGAGCGAAAGCGAGTCCTGTGTTGGGGACGATATGGTGTGGGTTCGCGCTGCGCCCTGTCCCGAGTCCAATGTCCACTTGGAGCTAAAAAATTAGTGCCTGTCCGCATTTCCGCCCCACCTGCTATGCTGCGGGCTGTGGGTTTCCGTGAGGACTCAAGTCTTATGTTATGGGGTTCATAGCCGTAGTTAGAACTTTGAATATATGTACAACTAGGATGCTTCGTGGTGTAAGACCATCACCCGCAATGGGGAGAGAGGGAGGGGGGGGCGGATAGTACTAAGTCAGCAGTTTTGGCCCTTTGAGTAGCTAAGTCAACCCACATGACTGTCTGCAAAAGATTGTGATGATAACAAAGTATATTCTTGTAGCTGTGACTGGAAAGATACACAAATAATAATGCAGATGATCAAACAAATATATGTATAGATACGTACAGAGCGAAAGCATTGTCACCTCCTTTTCTCTCTCTCTGTTCGCAAGTGATCATCACCTCTCTCATTCCTTCCCGGGTAACGATATCTTCGAAGGGTCATGCTGCCTGGCGATCTATGCCTTAGGTTTGATTATGTCTTTAGAAAATATATATTTTTTCTAAGCTACATTTTGCTGCCTTCTATTTTCCTGTTAAATTTTCTGCTATTTCTATTTTTAGCCACTAGTAGTTCCCAAGATTTGTTGTTCTCCGTGCATGGGTTCCCTAGTTTTATTCTGCTTGACATACTACTAGTCTCTTCCTTCTACTCTTTCAAGATATTTAACTGTGGCAGGACTATAGCGGTCTTCAAGGATATGGTACACAAGAAATGTAACAGTGGACTCGTACAAATGTACCTCATTCTAAATGCTATTCCGTGAAGCCAAACTGTTTCCATTTATGGCATTTTCATCCCATCAAGTACAGCGACGGCAGCGCCTCCTTTCCAGGACTACCTCACTCTTACTGCACTTGATGAGCGTTTGATGTAGACTAGCCCAGTGAAAACGAACATGTACGCATTTTTATTTTGTACATTGGTGCTTGGTAATTCTCAATTAAAATTGTTATATCACTTGTGGCTAGTTAATTACCTTATATGTAGGCACAGTTACGCTTTTGGGATGTCAATCCTGTTGTACCTGCTGCTGAAGCGTTCGTCTTTTGTCCTGAACAGTTGCGTCTCCTGGGACCTCATGACCTACATTAGATTTCACAAGGCCTTCGGGACATCTTTCCTTATTGCCCACCTTGCTCGCTTCCTTCCTTCCATTTTCACCTTCCTTCTTTTACTTTTACTGACATTCTCTGTTTCATGTTTTTTTTTTATTTCTCAACTTTCTGTTCTACCCCCGTGCGAGGTTTGCTATGTTGGGTTCCCGCCTGCTCGACATACTGCATGTCTTTTCTGTCTTCGTTTCATGCAATACCTCGTCGTGTCCAGGTAGGTTTATATTCGGTATTAAGTAACTTACACTTTGAATGTATGTAGATCAAGAAATTGTCACAACTTTCTGAAAATCAGAAACACATATGCCTTTAAAATTTTTACATTTCCGCAGGACAAGGAGAGCTAGAGGGTATTAATCTATCTTCATGTATGTCACTTGGTCTTTGATAAGACCCTTTCATCACCAGGTCTGGCCATTATTGGGAGGACGGTTTCTATAACTGAGGTTGGCGCAATAAGAGAAGAGAATCTCAAATGGACTCCCTAACAGATGATGGCTGACAGCCGTACAATACTCGAATCAGTGGCTTGGCTGTAGGATCAATCGGTCATCTGGCAGCGCCTCACCATTATTATTATTATCATCGGACAGTGTGCGCCTCCGTTGTGGTGCAGAAAAGCAGCGGCGGCGGCAGGAAATTGAGTTAACACCGACATTCCCTCGCTATAATTGACCACCACTGGGGCCTTTTCATGCAAATGGCGGCAGCTGAGGTTTGGGTTATAAATTTCATTCCCGATATTCCTTTGCTCAAATGTAGACTAGGGGCGTTTAGGAATTGCTTGACTTGTACAGGCCGGTAGGGATTGCTTGATTTGTAGAGGTAGGTAGCTCGCCAAACCTATTCCCAATTTCTCACTTAATGTTTTTATTATCAAATACATCTGCAGCGTAAATGAATATCATTGTAACAAACTCTTTGTAAAATAGGGCAATTAACTGTGAGCTACACATAAAGTATTCTTGACAAATCTATTTCACATTTGGCACTGCATTAATGCTGGGTTCCATAAATCTACGGAACTTATAGATTTGTGATCTGACCCTTGAAAAACATGGATCATAATAATCCCAATTATAACATATTTCTTGTATTATTGCATCGTTCAAATAAGGATGTTTTTCTTTCGTACATTGATGTCATTTAGCAAAGTTATCCACGATGCAACAGAACTTTTTTGGCACAAGAAGTGGCCCATACAACTCCATTTAGAAAAAATATATACATGTGCTACTGATCAACCCTCCGTGTAGGACTAAACTGGGCGGGCTAACATTTCGTGTTAATAGAAATATAGTTACCATTGCTACCTCCAGTTGTCAAAATTTACATTAACCCATATATAAGCAGCAGAAAACTTCATAGCACTTTTCAAGCAATGTTATTCATACGATAAACCAAAATTCTAGGGAGTCTTTACAGGATTAACCCTGAACCGACGGACCAACATCACGTGTTTCGTTAGAACAATGCCATTCGAAACGTTAAGAAAAGTAGATAAGCAACGGTGTCTAGCTCAGTACCTAGACATCCCCGTCCCCGGATTGAAATTCAGCCTGAACATTGTCTTGTGCTAAAAAAAAACACTAGAACCCACATGCGTCTGTACCTTCTTGCCCGTGACCCTCCTCAGTGGCCTGGCTGTGGCATGTAAAATAATATAATTAAACTGCTTGTCAGCACTTACGTGCTTTTTCAGCGTAGTTCAGGAGTGTACCTGCAGCAATGATACACTTCAATCTCTTTTCTGGCCAGGGGTCAAGTCATTGCTGAGTCGCTCGTAATGCCGCTACTTGAGCTGCTCATTCGATTTTTGGAAAACAACATGCCTTGCTAGCTCTGAGTGCCAAACTCTGCATACCAACGGGCTGAAATCAGTTAAGAGGAGGAAGTCCCACTTATAACATGATATGACATTCCCTGGTTGGTGAATCTGCTTGTGACCTATATTCAAATCTGCTTGTGGCCTATCTTCAAATCTGCTTGTGACCTATCTTCAAATCTGCTCGTGGCCTCTCTTCAAATCTGCTTGTGGCCTATCTTCAATTTTGCTTGTGACCTATCTTCAAATCTGCTTGTGGCCTATCTTCAAATCTACTTGTGACCTATCTTCAAATCCGCTTGTGGCCTATCTCCAATTCTAAATTATAGCAAGGGTGTCACGAGCAAAGAACAATGAATCAAAATATTTGTGTATGATATCTCTAGTTTACAAATCCTGTTTTTTTTCATACAACAATAAACAACAAGCCCGATTGATAATATTCATAACCAAAGAATGAAGTTGGTGCGATAATATTGCAATAATTTACATAAAGCAACAAATGTTTCCGTTAAGCCGTTGAAATGGAGAACTGATCTTTTTATTTAATTACATCGATAATATTTATGCAGAAAGTCGAGCAAACACCGAGGCATTTTCTGACATTTCACTCATTCGAAGCGCTTGTTATCTAATTGGCTTTGATGACTGGAGCGTGAGGAAGTTAGACGAAGCTAATTAGGCGAATATTCCACAATTTATGCGTCGCCAGGAATAGTTTATTTGTTGTGAGCAGCATCGGTAAATGAGGGATACTTCCCTCGCCAGTGATTTCTTACAGTCTCAATTAGTGAGATCAAATTATAAGTCCAGATGACACGCAATAGAAGTAAGCTATTTTGTCTGTAATGTTTAAAAATCCCTCTTCATTCGAAGCAAAAAAATACTCAGAATATCAACTAATTCAGTCCATTGGTCAGAAAGTTTGGTGGGTAAACTGATACACCAATAAATATAAATTAACAAATGAAAACACTTTTTCTTTATTTTGATGTCAACTGCAGATCCAAAATTCAAATTCTAGTATCTTGGTATACTATAATCTTACCACATTAAAGTTCAGTCCATTTTTTGTCAAATTATCTAAAATTCAATGTAGCACACTGATTTTAGATTATGTGCAACACTGAGTATGTGGGTTTAATACTACCAATTAGTAATCGCACAGTCCATTAAGTGTGCTTTAAAATGTGGATTAAAAAACAAACAAACAGAGCCGAGGACGTAAGGATGAGCTTACTTTGACTTATATGTACTGTATTTCCAACGCCTTGTAGCCTTTTATTTTTGCCTAATGCTGTTCCCGAAATTTTTGAATGTTGGAAATAGTTTTTTCGGCTTCATATCCCTTACCATAGCTATATTCTACGTAGAAATACGTAAAGCAGTTTCGGCTGCCAAGGCTGCAACTGTAAGGTCCGTCAGAAATCGATGGTGACGTTGATGGACAGCAACTGGACTGAGATATGCATAGAGTGGACAGATTGCTGGGTGAATGATTGCCAGTAAAGCCTGCAAATTGGGGCGGAAAGGCAGGAGATACGTGCAAAATTTACGCCTAAATACCGGTCAGCGCTAGGTACTGGAATTACCAAATCTGCCGGTAGCCATCTTCCTCAAGCTCTTAGCCATCATCATGCTGCCCTTTTAGGGTACATTTGCGCTAAGATTTCGCACAAATGTTCCTTTCTTGCGCATGGGAGAAGCCTGTCGGGTCTCAACAAATGGGAAAAATGATTAATTCTATTCGTTGACATTAAATTTCCCAATTTAATAAATGCGGAAGCTGTTGCAATGGAGTGTTGAAAATTCCCTGCTTAGATTTCATGGAAGATTAAAGCCCATATTTTGACAGAAGTAAGATTAGTGTATAGAGGAGATACATATATTGTCAGTGCAAAATTAATCCAGGTAGGTTTTCTACTGAATCTTAAACTGTCTCTTTTCACCCAGCACCTGGTTTGCCAAATGAAACACACGCCTCTGTTTCACTATAAAAGCCACTTCATAAATACTTAAGTGCACGCAGTGGCAAAACAGGGGGGGGGGGAAGGTGCCAGGAATGGGTCGAGGAAGGTGGCAGGAATGGGTCGAGGAAGGTGGCGGGAATGGGGCGAGGAAGGTGGCGGGAATGGGGCTCTAACGAACGTAATAGTAGTTCGCAATAGGGAAGGATAGTTGTCTGACTTATCATAGGTGCCTTCGCGGTTGGAGGCAATATCTTCTGACTGGCTTACCTATTGTGGAATCTTACAAGCCTATTTGTGCCAGCGTGAGTCCTTATGTTGCCAAGGTTAGGGGAAAAAGCCTTTATAAAGAATTGGCGTAGCCTGGTATCAATATTAGAGTTATTATTACTTTGGTGCTCACTTTGCGTAGCTGGAGCGTTTTGAACAAAATCAGAAGCTATGGCCGACACGGCCGTGGGGCTGGAGCCTGTCGCCCTGCATGCCACACACTGAGTGCTACAGTATTGACCTACTTAACCGTTTACCGGGTGGCTGAAGAATGTTCTTGTATGAATAGCACAATGGAAATATCCATACATACATTATGGTTCTTTAGACGGTGAAAGGTTAACACATTTAGCCTGTTTTTTTTTTAGCCTGTTTTTTAGCCTGTTTTTTATAGGACTAATTAACGCTTTGTATAATGTGATCGAAAAATAGCAGTAAATTGAAGAGCTAACTATTTCAGTGTAGGTAGTTAATTTAATTGGCAGTGCATAGAATTTATTAAGGAAAAAGGTACGAGAGGTCTTATTGCTATGAGTAAATAAATATATAATGATAATTCAAAGTCCATGCATGTATATTCGGACACCATCGTCGGGTAAAGTTTTTATCGGTATTTATCGTAAGCAGAGCGATAGTACTTTTTTCTTTCAGTACTATCACCTTCTCTTGGAACTGGTCTAGATGAGGCGACCGTCTTTGTGTACTTTGAATAGATACATAGTTAATACATTATTTGATCATAGTGCAAACTAACGAGCTAACAACGATACTAATGAGCTCTTGCGAACACGCTTGAGTTCTAGCGACCTTCACAGAGTTATTGCCAGTACTATGGCGCTACTGTGATTACTAGACAGCTGGTGTGACCTATAAGGAGTACTTTTTACATTAGTACGCACACAGCCCAATGCATGAACTAAGATACAGAAGGCATAGAGCTATAATAATCGTCTGTCGAGCGATATCGTTTGCTCTTTAAGTGTTATACTTTTGTAATGGTCACCGACCTCCGATGGCTATTTTCCAGGGCCATAACATTTGTTACAGAGATTCTAGTGGCTCTTGGATTCTTGGAAAAAATCGTCGCTGCGCTTCTGACGGCAGCGGGCGCCGATACGGCTAAAGTGGACACCCAAAAGAGAAATTTATCAGGCACTGTTTCGAGATCAACGCTTTTCTTCACTTCAGCTTTATTTTACTTGAAACTGTTGCTTCGATAATGTAGCAGTTAACCCAGGGATTTTTGACTTGTTACTCTCCAAGTACTACAGCCATTGAGTAAATAGTTATTGGCATCATTTCCTAAGACCCGGCAGATCAGTTCGGTACAATGATTACCGTTGATACACTTATGTTGTGGGTTCAGTTTTGCCTTAAAAAATAACAGGGGCTGACTTTCTAAGTTTGTAATAATATATGCTGTGCAATGAAGGAGCTAGAAACGGTCTTACACGGCTCAATTTAGGTATTTGGCAAGAGTGGTTCAGGAAATACGCTTGCTATTTAACCTCCGAAATGAAGCGGGCTCTAAAGTCTACGGAAGTTAATGCCAATGTTTTAGTATGTGAAATGTTTTAATACAGAAGGATGCAGTAGAAGGAGTGGGTTCGTGTGGTACCGTTTTCTACTTTTTCTGCATCTGAATTTCGCCCAAAAATATCATTAATAATATTAGCTTATGCTACTTGAAGGTAGAGGGCAATCATATTTCATATTCTTCCGAACAACTGTAAACAGTGAAAAAAAAAAATGGTCGAAGTAAGAGCCTGACTTAAATCAATCGCTAAGGTTAAGGTTACACCAATATACATACAACTGGTACTCAGCATGCAATTCGCTTTAGTTTTTTTTCTTATATTGGTAATGCTTCCCGTTGATACGTTTCTTAGTAACGTACGTATGTTAGTACGTCTACACGACACGTGGCTAGTATACATGCTGAGGCCAAAAACCTGACCGCATCCCACAGCTCCCGTACGTGCTAGCATTGTAGTGCTGCCTTCACCCAAATATTATCTGCAGGTCAAAGCACTAAATGCCGCGTTTAATAAAACACAAGCGCTCTCAGCAGGACCAGGTCTTTCTACCTAATGGAACACCCTGCTCGGTAGCAGATAACAGTGTCATGCCTTTGATCTCCTACGGGAGCCATTAGCATCCGGAATAGATTCGTACATGAGCAGCGGCCTGTCCAACATGTTTCGTACATGTAGGGCCTCTGATGCGCTGGGGCGGTCCTCGTGGTGCAGGGCGGGGGATCCCCGTTCAAGGCCATCGTCCCAATGTCGGGACGTGATTTTGTTTTCGAACAAACTTGGGTATGAAATCATTTAGTAACTTTTCTCACGTGAAACACAAATAAACATGCAACTTGTATTCAACATGCAATTAATTAAGCGCGCTTCTTTGAAACGTTCCTCAAGCTAGTTGCAGCTTACGATTGTTTATTTTTTCTACCATTAATTAGTACACTTTGCTCTACACTTTAGAGAAAAGGTAAAATTAATGAGCAACATGACCCCCCCCACCTCCCCCAGCGCTGCCACTACACTAGTGGCCGTGTCATGTTATGTTGAGCACGGAATGGTGGGTAGTTACATTCGCTCGTTCTATAGTGCTGGAGAGTCCGTGTCACCCCCGAAGATCCCACAGGTTGGTTTAGCTTTAGTTAAATTTTCGGAACATCCATTTTTCGCCTCATTTTGTTTTGTTTGTTTCTACTTTTACTAATGTTGCTTTTTTTTGTAGAAATGTTGTTTTATTTTGCTCTTCTTCGTTTTGCTGTTCTCTCTTTCGCTTATCCAATGTGAGAAATCTTCGTGCTTTGGTTTCACGTTTCTCATCACAAACTAAATTTATAAGTCCCTTCCTCTTCCTCTCCTAGAACATCTTTACGGTGGCTCGAAGACGTACATAGCAATATTAATTGTGCATTCTTGTGGGGTGAAGTGCCACCCCCAAGGGAGGGAAGAAATGAGGCTTCAGAGCAAATCCCACCCTGCTGCCAAGCTGCAAGCCTGTACGGCCTCTCCGGCATCTGCACTTGTCCGGACGCACAGGCGTCAAACTCGCCATGCGCTATGTGCGTTTGTGACGATTCTGTATAGGTGCACCGATGTGCGTGCGGGCTGCGTTCAAGTTCGTGTGCTCTGCTGCTCGCTGTATGGCAGGTTAGGTTAGGTAAGGTTATTTAAGGTTAGGTAAGGTTAGGTTAGGTAAGGTTAGGTAAGGTTATGGTTAGATTACGTTAGGTAAGGTAAGGTTAGGTAAGGTTAGACTACGTTAGGTAAGGTAAGGTTAGGTAAGGTAAGGTTAGGACTAGGGTACCTCATCCTGTCCTAAAATTTACGTTTTGTCCGTTTTTGTCCGCAATCGCTCTTTTTAGGCCGTACTGTCGTAAAACCCAGACTAATTTCGGGTAAGTTGGAATGGAACCTTCAATAACTTCGGGTAGGTTAGGGGAGGGCAGGTCTGGTTTTTCTAATTTTCTTTTTTTCCGGGTAGAAAATTTTTTGTTAGTGGTGACTCGCGGGTTAGGTTAGGTAGTGCTTATTGTAGTGCTTCTGGTGATTATCACGCGGCATGAAAGCTTACTTGAACGCACGCACAGTGATGAACGTACACAGAATGGTGAGTTTGACGCCAGTGCTGCCCGGACAGCTGCAAGCGCAGCGCCAAGTGCGCCCTCCACGAGCCCGCTAAGCTTTGTGTTCTTAGAACTGAACCAACACGCCATTACTGGCTGCTACCACCTCAGCCTGAGTCAATAATTTAGCATTAGTGGAGCTGTGCGATGGCCGCACAACGTCTCCTTGTGTCTAGAAGCTGCGCATTGCGCTAAGGCGGCTAAGTGCATTAGCAGACTTGCAGCAGCTCTGATCACTCCAGCGAACATCTTATTCCTAGACCTCTTAACTGAACACCACATCTCAGCTGCACCTGCAGTTCCTTGAACCGTATTGATGCTGATGGTATCTCTAGCAACAATTTTTAACTTTTTGTTGTTAAAGACAGGGTATTTAAATATACCTCGGTTTATCTCCAGTTTGATGGTTCATACAAGCTTTCGTTAGTGCTTGAAATTACCAAAGACATGAGTTAGGAAAAAATATAAATGATAAAATAACAAGTATTGTCGGTGCTATTTTGAAAAAGGTAAAAGACCGTAGTTGTCTATATAACTATACTTGGTTGTTATCATTAATAATACTAATTTACAAGCTATATCTATGTTATATATAACATAACCATGATGGTATGACATACCCAACGTTTCCCGATGCACATGTTTCTACTTGCTAAGTGCCTCTTCTTTTCCATCGCTTGAAACACTTTACTAATAACTAATGAGGATCAATCTAACGTAATACAAACGACATAATAAGTTCTTAGAATAATGCACAACACGCTGCGTTCTTTGTACAACGAGATGTATTTTATTCATTGTTCAATACGTTAGGCCCGGGTATCTAAGTTAGCAGGTACTACTGGGCCAAGCATTTTGCTGTTAGAGATGTGGTCTTCGTATTAGTGTCTGTCTTTGCTATGATCTCATGGAAACACAATTAAGATCTGCGAAATACCACCATTTGCTTCGTAATAATGTCATTACGGCAGTGTACAAGAACAATAGTCTATCTAGAACGGTCATACGGGTGTTGGGACATCCTATAGAACAGCCAGTCGTGAGCATGATTCATCGGGAAGTTCCAACGGATCTAAGGGGACAAGCGCTCAGAAACTCAGCCAATCAGCGATCGCAACGCGATGCAGCTTACGCTCCTAAGTTCAGTCAGCGGGCAGCCGTTAAAATATAGACATCACTAAGCTTATGCATGTACAAAAACAAGCAGGAAAGAACAGTCTGACGGAGCTTCCCCAGTGAATGAACTATAGTAAAAGTGAGCTTGATCGCGCCTCTTATTGCGAATCCCACACGCACTGGTCCATGCTGCGAATATAGGCAGACTAGCCCCAAAGGAGTTTACGGCGCTGCAGTCGACAGCAGATCATCAAGAACTATGGTGTCATCGAAGGAAAGTTCTTATGAAACGTCCCCCCACTTTTATCCTCATTTCTGGGAGAGGAAAGTGCCTCAACGGCAGCTGTGCACGCCTATCAAATGCTGGCTCAGCGCTCCAAGGACTGCAAAGCTCACCTGCCTGGGTTTGCACTCGAACCTGCAAAGTCCCGTATCATGAGTTCAGCATGCTAGGCTGCTGCTACCGTGGGTAGAACTTCAGGGAGGACAGACTGCCAGGGATGACGTTTCGCACCCCGCCCCATCAGTGGTCAGTAAGCTCGGTCCCGCTTGCCGTAGACAATTGTGGCGCCTCAACCCCCCACACCGGCAGCTTCACACGCCCCCGAAAGCATCCATTGCATTAGCTGCCGCGCCTCGGCCAATAAATTGCCTTCTGTTTAGCCAGGCGGCCGTTGCTCATACGCCTGTCCATATTATTGGCTAAGTTATTGTCCAGAAAGTCACTGCGGCCGATAGTTCGATGTTCTTCATCTTGTTATTGATTTTTTATCTTTTGTGTTGTCATCGGAAGCGCTGAATTATTATTGTTTGTTTGCCAGTAAGCTCCACTGTCGCACAGTCGGCACACTTTGTAATTAATTGTACTTATTAGCTCAGTGATTAGTGTCCGGTCCAATTGAAGCCATTTCTGTGTGCCTGAAAATTCACACCCAAATATGACTCGGTAGTTCGGGAATTTGTTGGGCAGTGGCCAATCATTTCTCGAGCCCAAAGGAATTCTATAAAATATCGGCTTTGCTTCTATGGTGATGACTTCAATCCCACAATGTTTAGCATTATACATGATCGCTAAAAATTATGATTTAGGTCAGTAAGGAAATAGAATCGTTATACACATACCCAATGAGGTATTTTTCCATCACCAGAAGCATTATAGACTACAACTGAGATCTCATGTGCGTAGAAATGGCAAGAGTAGATAAAACAAAATCACCTCGTCCGTAGGCAGCTGAATTTTGAGGTTTCACAGAAGCATTTTCGCAAGTATAGGCAGTTTTTGTAGGTTAAGGCGGATATATCATCCTAGAAACGAAAATCATGTATCGCACCTAATATGAATCTTGATTGATATTTATAATTGAATTTAAACTATAGGCTTATCTGATACTCCCTACATAGACCGGAACAGTACTTGACTCTTAGGTCCAAGTGGCCTCGGACACTGGCAGCCAAAATGGGAAAAATGGGATTTTCTCAAAAGCTATCATGAACATGTCCAGACACGGTCATGCAGGCAAACGCCCAAGTGCGTCTCCGCTGTATCCAAGATACATTCTTCGCAGACAAAATGTTGGGTACCTTAGAATTTTTTCCTCCAGTATTAGAGAGGGGGAAAAGAATAGCTCTTGAGAAAATCCCATTTTTCCGTTGCCGACTTTTGACCGCCAGCGTTAGACCTAAGAGTCAAGTACTGTTGCGGTCCATGCTCCCTATATTGATATAAATAAAGTTTTTTTTTATTCAGCTGCCCTTCACACTGACAATAAGATGAGGTGAAATGTGGCAGTCTACCGTCGCGCTATTGCATTCGAATCATAAATCCATAAGAAAATCAGACCTATCACTGCATACAACATTGACTGCTCATAAAATTCATGATTACCCATCTTTTATGCATCAAATGATGAACTGCAAGCAGCGCCAACCACAGCGCCGACGGGCCGTTATACGTACGTACGTGTCAGCGCCCGTGCATCGTACCAAATAATCGGCAAATACACGCAGCTGTAACAGAGACAAATGGAGTGTTGTGTGATTAACAATGTCTAGCTAGCGACGAGTCCCCTGGGACGGAGGCCAACGTCGTCTGATGCTACAAAGTGTACACAGACTTTTTACTGATTGATGAAAAGTATTCGTCAAAGAATTCTACGCTGCAGACAACCTGTGCATTGGTGTCTCGAGACTGTTGTAATGACATGATACCCTTCACTGACCGACGCACGTCAACGATATCACCAATACGACGGTATTTCCACAATATTATGATATATGTAAGGGTAAATGCAATGACATTATGGTTATTGAGTAGGATATTGCGCTCATTTTAAAGAAGAGCAATCGAAAGTAGTCACTTATCTTTGAAAACAACTTTTCTCCCTTTGTATAATTCCTAGTGTCATGGAACTTGAAGCTGGGAAGCAGTATGTTCCTATAATTATACGTTGACAAATATTTCTCCATTGGAATATTAGCGTTAAGGAATCAAGTTGAGAATTGACCTGAAGAACCTCAAATTATTATGCCGATAGTCTGAAAAATTATGAGTAAATAGTAGTATTTTCATAGAATGTAGCTGCAATGAAGATTATTACTGCAGCTGTTAGTTTGCGTCTCATTAGCAATTGCAATGGTGCTTATATAGAAGAAATATAACTGAGATATAATAAGTGCAGAAAGCTATGATAGACTCAGATTCGAGGGAATATTGTACATGGGAAGCCTGAGTCGCCATGAATTAGATGCGCAGGGACAGAGACGCAAGAGAAGCAGAAGCAGACACATAAAAGAAACAAAGACTTAACGAACTCTACACAAAAATGAAGGTAACTAATCTAAGAGGCCCTTCTGAAGCGGCAGCTCCCAGCTAAAGCAGAAGCATTTCGCAGACGTGACGTTCCCCTTAGTATATCGCTAAGAACAGGCCGCCAGCATATGTACAAGCTACTAAAGTCTGCTTAGTATTTATTTATAGAAAAGAAACATTTTGTATTTAATGGTACTCTGTCTGAGGCGAGATTTGTGCGCCAAGTTTCAATACAATTAGAAAACACTTATAGCTTGTACAAAATGTATTTGAAAACCCGTTAATTATTGCACAAAGCAATTAATTATAAATTTTTCGAATACTGTACAGCGAGTGTCACCAATAACAGCCTGTAAGCTCTAGCCGCCGCATTAAGCTTATAACGCCAGGAAACTGAACAGATTAACGGCTTCTTTTTTGTGCTATAATTACTTTACTACGATTAAGATAATAAGGCATTGATTATGTATCACTGTAGGTACTTGAACCCATTTTTCGTGCCTAATTAAACATCACTCTTCATAAGTTATACCACTATTTTCCACATTTACGTAAGTGTACAGTAATGAGCAAACGATTAATGTGCTTTTCGGTGCGTTATGCAAATGTTTTTCATATAATTTTTTCCTGGATACGGAGACGTTCCTTATTTCAAATTTCAAATAGTGTCCACGCGATAAGTAATGACTGACTGTGTTTAACTTATTTTTTTCATCCTCGTTCACCTCATTAAATACTAATACATTATATGTACCTACTTCATCTGCACCCCACAGCAAGCAGACGAATGGTATGGGGCTTTATGCATCCTTCGGCTGAGTCGTGCCAATTCTTGTCCTTCCCCAAGTTTTACCTCGCACTTCCTAAAGCCTGGTTCAGATGACAGTCTTTTGAATGTGTTGCCTCAGCTAAATGCTCCCGTTTTTTGTAACATATTTTCAGACACAACCGAGTACGTACAACAATAGGTCTCATGAAATGCCAACTGCCGAGTCAGAATTAGCTCAAGCAAATGTCAAGCAAAACGTCCAAAGTCAAATCAAATAACATTTATATCTTTGTCAAGCAAAAAACGTCCAAAGAAATAAATACTATTTTATTCTATTTTGATTTGACTTGTAAAGGTTCTAATTCTCTTCAGTTTTGCAGTAAAAGAGGGCTAAGTACGCTGTACACTTTTCTGCCATCTTTTTTGCAATTATTTCTAAGTTTATGATGTTAGCACAAATAAAGTTCTGATGTTTCAATCGGAAAATTTCCTTGCAAGTGTGAAATTTCAATTGTTGCTGATTTTTTTTTTTTAACGTAAGAATTTTCTCAACTGAGAAGACATTTCATCACCTGACTTTAATTATTTCCGTGCTTTTACCGATATCAGTTTAAATTCAACTGCCGGACCTTTAATCGTATGTACTCGTACATGTAATAATATTATTAACACTTTCGCTACTGAGAGTATACAGTACCTGCTATTGTATATTTTAAATTATAAATAACAGAGCAATGCTTTTGTTCGGAAACTCACCTTCAATACTGTCAGTGATTTTAGTGTTAAGTGTGTTTTCTTCCGAGATAAACGTCCAATATCAGACTGTATACGTGTACAATATACATCGTTATATATAGATCGTAGCTTATTATGGTGGAGGGGGGCAGGAAAGCTTTTTTATATGCGTTGCAAATGGGGGACAAAATGAATTTGAAACGTAATTACTATCAAAATATCATAGATTTGTTATTTTAGTCCAATTTATGCCCTGAATTTTGTGCATGGAAAAACAAAATTTATTTGCGCCCGTTTGCAGATACGCCCTCGTCCAGCTCTAACGGCCGGTACAAAGGCCAGCTCTACCGGCCTGTACAGCGGCCAGCTCTAACGGCCGGTAGAGAGGCCAGCCGCAAAATATGTCGAATTCTTCCGAGTTACCACACAGCTGAGATTATCTCACCAAGAAGCACCATTTTTTATAAGAACAAGCAGCACATGAACCTGCAGCATCAGTACAGTTTCAATATGCCGGGTTACATTCATCCTTAACAGTAGAAGATATGTTCTCGTTTCAGGAAACAGGATTCGGTTGGGGGTTTGCGGTTAGGGATTTCACAACTTACGTGCTGCTCTGAGAAGTCGAGCTCTTTGATGACGGAAACGATGGCCCTTTAGCCTCCCGCCGCATACATCGATGATGATGATGAATTTGTTTGACTGCGTTTGTTTACACAACAGCTGAAAGCATCGATCTTCTTCACACTCACGCCTTCTGATATTGTCGTTAGCTAATTAAACTGGCACTTCACTGCAGAAAAAAAATGAACCTGTCAGCTACTATTAATACCAAACAGCAGGGAGTTTTTGAACAGGGGAACGATATTGGATATGAACACGTCGTGTACGCAAGACTCCTCGACACTGACAAATGGCGAGCGATCGCAGGGCTGTGCGATGGATCGACGGGCCGTTGCTATCGCAGCGGTACTTGCTTGTCGTACACCGTGACTAGGTGTGCTCAAGGTGCAGTGGTGTGACGTCACGCTATGCGGTGCAGTGGTGTGACGTCACGCTGTGCGGTGCAGTGGTGTGACGTCACGCTATGCTGTGCAGTGGTGTGACGTCACGCTGTGCGGTGCAGTGGTGTGATGTCACGCTATGCGGTGCATTGGTGTGATGTCACGCTATGCGGTGCATTGGTATGATGTCACGCTGTGCGGTGCATTGGTGTGATGTCACGCTGTGCGGTGCAGTGCTGTGACGTCACGCTGTGCGGTGCATTGGTGTGATGTCACGCTGTGCGGTGCATTGGTGTGATGTCACGCTGTGCGGTGCAGTGGTGTGACGTCACGCTGTGCGGTGCAGTGGTGTGACGTCATGCTGTGCAGCGCAGTAGTGTAACATGATGCAATGCGGTGCAAGATACCACTCCTAGCTATGTAGAGATTCCCTGTTTCAATTTAGATCAGATCCTCTAAAGCAGAGACTTGCGCCTGTGGGAGCTGCACGGTAATGAAGTAATTAACGAGTTATTGCAAGTTCACGAGATCTGGTGTTAGGAAAACCCTTACCCTTCTGTATTAGGTGAGTGGTGATGAGCGGTATTGGCGCGTGTTAAATAGGTGATATTAGTAATTGTGATACAAATGATAATAAATTGGGTTATGTAACTGGACTTTGGGAATGTTTTAAAAATAGGATAGCATAATAATTTGGCTTGCGTTACAGAAAATGAAACTGGTGGGTGGCTTAGAGTATGGAGAAGTATTGTGTACGATATATCTCATACAGTCGTGTACGATATCAATTAGATACACTGGCGTTTGTGAGATTGACTGGTATTTAGTTGTGTAATGTAGAGTTCCATACTTATAACCCAGGCACATGCCTAACCAGCGGAAAAGAAGCAAGCAGTTTCATTTCATACGATAAAATAATTATGACGGTTAATTAGTACATTTTCAACGTAGAAAACGCATATTTTTGCATTTTTGTACGTCAGGTAGGCATTATTTGCCTCTGCCTACGCATCGCTGTGAGAAAGCTAAGGGTATTATTGTACGATACACGTGCCGTCGCAGCGAGCGGCAGCGTTGAGAACCAAGGGACGGTAAAGGCAGAATTCTATGTGCCTTTGGGCAAGGAGGTTTAATAGACTAGTAAACCTCCTTGCATTTAGTGCCGTTGCCAGTGTGCGCCAGCGCTCGCGCGTCTCGCTTACAAGTTTGATTGACCGTTGTTGACTGGTTACATCTTATTTTTATTTTCAATTTATCCTTTGTTACAATAACAAGTAATTTTGTCAGAAGATATCTTCAGTGCAAGCTGAAGATACTTCAGAATTTGACGATCTAAAACTAAAGAAGAGAACGAAGCTTGTTAGGACATGTGAATGAGTATGGTACGAAGAGAAGAGCTTGCGCTGGTATCTAAAAGGCACTTTAGTTAGAGAAGAAAAAAAAATATTCTGTGCAATTGTGCAAACATTCTAAAAAATAATGATACTAACAACAGTAGGATTTTCCGTTTTCAAAAGGTTACAGTTCATCTAACATGGTTTGATTAGCTCATATGAATACATTTGAATGTTTAGTAAAGAGCTATGGAAACTTTTTCGTCATTATAAGTTAAGAAGCAAATTTGAGCAAAATTTACAATGTACTGCGACTGGGAGCTAAATCAGTTTCAAATTTGCTAAGTTAGATTTTCGAACGCGGCTGCGAATAAACGTTTCCCAGTGCTGTGAAATTCTTTAACTAATGTACCTTACTAGAGAGGTCGACTTCTGAAGTGAAAAAAAAATGAAAAGTTACACTAGGAGCAGAATGACTAATAAAAGGCTTACATCACTTACTTTACATCTATTAAAAAATAAAAACTGAAGAAATTGGCCCACAATCCATCTTTCGACTTCTGTGATAAAGTAATAGATTCTTTGCAACTACGAAAAGAGTATAAATTTTCTCTCCAAATAGCCAAATATAATTTTTGAGTAAACACAATACCTCAAAAAATTTTTCACATTCCTTCAAATAATTTGAAAATGCCAATCCAGAGCACATTCTCACGGCACGTGCCCGTTATAACCGTAGCCTCTCACTTAGACTTTGTTCTGTCAGTCCGCGTCAGGGAGACGAGCGCATTATCTTGGATATTGTTGAAGTTCTTCTGAGGAGGTCCAGAGGGCGTTATGCACGACAGTCGTCTTGTGCAGATGTGACGCGTTAACTGAAGAGCACCGTGCCAGCAGAGAGTTATCTCCCCAGTGCACGCAACCGCTTACTCCTGGGTTGTCTGGTATTTTTGGTAGGTATGAATCAAGTAGGATTTTAAATTTCACAGTTTCAATTTCAATACTAGTAACGTTGGGTATAAGCTGGGGTATTCCATTGAACAGCATCGCTCCTTGATTGCTGAAGCAGCTAGAATATTTCGCTATAACTGCGCCCGCCATTGATGATCGGGACTTGGATTTCTCGTACTTACAAGTACCTTTCGAGTATCAGCAACAATTCGCTCATTTACATCTATAGTAGCTTCTTGTAGGATATTTTCAAATGTGTAAGATCGTGAAGCGTTCGAATACTCTTTGCATTGAGAACAACTGAAGGTGGGCAAGTCTTCTGCAACAAATTGCATCTTACAAGCCTCGAGTGATAACAGCAACAATACTCTCGGGATAACTTTGATGTGGTCTAGGTCTTTCCGTCTGCTAGTTATAAAGAAAGACGAACTGTATTTTATCGCAAGGAATATCAGTTGCTTTTATTAGGTGATTATTATGTCTGCTTCTCACGAAGAGAGTGTTCGAAGCCCTTTCAGCTCATTTCTTTAATACTCATACAACTCTAACCATGCACATGGTCCTCGAAGGTGGCATTATTTTGCATTTTCCCTGCAGGTGTCTTATAATTTTATTTCTTTTGATTCCGTTTGTATTGTTCTGCGCTGATTCATTCAGGGAGGAGCTTTTCCCGTATCGTAGCAGTTCAAATTTTACTTCGTTTAAAGTCATGTTGTCTGATGACCGTCTGAAGATCTTTGAATTGCACGCGGCTTACGTCTGCCACTGACTGTCAGTACAGCTGAAATACTAGCATGAAGTCTGTAAACTAAGAAAGAACAGCAAATTTGCAGTGGTGCACCACATCATTGGCCAGGATGAAAAATAGTATTGGGCCAATCACTTTGCCTTGGGGCACTTCACTGAGGGCATACCACCGTCTGAACAGTTTGCTATTGACAATTACATTTTTAGTTTTAGACGTCAGAAATGCTTCTGGCCACGAAAGACATTTCCCACGGATACCCATATTGGAGAACTTGGGAATCAATATCCTGTTGTCAACTAATGAAATGCCGTGGCAACATTTAAATAAAGGATAGAGGTAAAGGATAGAGGTTGTTACAGACGCTATACAGTAACTTGAATATTGTTCATAATGCTCCTCAGTGAAATGTTATGCTGCTGATTACTAGCTGTGCAGCAGCATGTAGGAAATATTACTTCTTAATGAGATTTGAAAGTATGCAACTTGATTTATAGCAATTTTATACGTTAAATGATGCAACATTTTATCATTGGGAGTGTATAAAATACAGAGAAGAGAAGCTTTGCGTTATATGTTAAAAACTGTAGCAGAGGATCCATTAGTTTTGATGAAGCACTCAAAAGCATGAAAACCAGTGACACAACATCCATGATATTTTCAAATTAGACCCTACGAGCAGAGAAATAACAAGCATAAGAGTAAAGCATTCAGAATGACGGATGAGATAAGCTTCATTTTTCTTTCTGAGGCGTTGTTGTGCATATGCATACTGTAAGTGAACGTGTTTACAGCTTAGGTAAGGCGTTGCAGGTAGGACGTGAAAATTTGACACTATGTAGAGCTACATAATGAGTTTACTTATAAGTACATTGCAAAACGATAGTTTTTCCCAAGCACCACCCCTTTCCATCCTTCTACATTTACTTCAGCATGCGTTGCTCTCAGTTTAAGATTTGTTTCTTCGCACAAACAATTTAAGATTTTTTCTGCGCACAATTAAACATTGTCGAGTACAGAACGAGTTTATCTTTTTCCTTTTACGCAAGAGAATATCTGCAGCCGAGAATTACGATGGTCTACCATATGACTGCAAAACAGCTGCGTAGTCGCTCATGAAAGGCGAACTGTGCACTGCCGCATATTGTGGCAATAAAAGATGCTATGTCATTATTATGTCATTATGAACAATGTCGTCACGAAAGTCCGACGGAAATTGTGATTGGCAAGTTCAAATCAAGTAATCTTCGTTACGATCGAGTCGGGACACCTAGAATCTCATCTTAAAATCTAAAGTCCTGCTGGAATTTTCTACTGCTCCGTCACTGCGTCACAGGCCTCGCATTCTCGTCGCGTATGGTACGTGTACTCTTCAGCAGTCACCAGACATCTTACTACTGAAAATTCCAAAGCAGCTAAAGGATTCTACATAGCTATTCTATTTGACACACAACGTAGTGTTTTAAATTCTGTTGTCTTCCTTGTACAAATTACAGGAAACTAAAAGTCACAGACATTAGGGCTCCGGAAACGTGCAGGCCTGGTACTATACTTCTAAATCTCATTCTGTAGCTGCTGCCGGAGTCTCTTTCAAACTTAAAAACGAACGATGTGGAAGTGCCTCCCCGTAACCGTCCGCTCGAGTTACCAAGAACCGATCTATTCATGATAACGAAGTTAGTTTCATCAATGCAATTGGTTAACCTGCTTTTCTTCATAATGAGTTCGGAGTACCTGGCGTATATATATATTTCTACAGCGCACAGTGTCCCCAGGTCAGCAGCTGGGATTTCTTTCCAGGCAATTTCTAGCGCAAAATCAGCTGCCGAAGTTAAGATACAATTTTTGAACGTAGACAGGGTAAGTCTGCAATTAAATACAGTGGTGCTAAGCATCACTGTATTTCGCCAAATAAGATTAAACTATCTAGTTTAAGTCAATGAAAGCATTTAGGACAGCTGCACGGCATGACGTTGGTGTCCCTCAGATGCTTGTTATTGCTCTATATATACATATATCCGTTTATTTGATAGTGTACGGGAATGTTTTGTTGTACGGTAATTGTACAGTAGACAAATTCTGAGGTTAGCGTCTGATGCATGCATTGCCATGCTTACGTTCACTGAGCGAGAAGTTTCTGCCTGTCTCACATCGCTTTATATAAGAGAGGGACGGGCGCATACAGTATTTCTATTCTCTCCAATTTTTTAGCTTTGTTTTAAAAGAGGAATATTGTTATTCCTACGCCTTACGTAGTTTTATCCTCCTTGACAAATAATTTTGCAATTTTCACGCTGGGTCCTGCTAGCTTAAATTGTTTTCAAAAAGTGGAACAGAAACTCTTAAACGGTTATTTATGTAACAGAATACAGTAGTACAGTAAAAGAGAACTATTCGTTCATTTTGATTTCACCCTGCAGTCATACATACAACTGGAACCAGCGTGCGTCTGGAATTTACAGCCCGCGACCCACCTCATTGAGCTGACAGTGTTATACCAAGCAACAATTTACGCAGAAGCCCATCAGAACCAGTGAGCTTTTTTGGACACGTCTGCTGTTCCTCGCTCCTCGGCCACACGACTACTGAGCCTCGCTCGCTTCTGATGCCGCTGCCGGGCGGCCAATGACATTCTTAAGAGAAAAACTAACCCACTCTGAAATTTATAGCCGTTTATCCCATGTTATCCGATACCACTCACTATTTACTCATAAGCAGCCGATAAATGCCTGTAAATTTTCGATTGGGAATGGCCTTGAAAAAATCTTTGGCAGCTCTGGGTGCGGAAGGACAGACACACAGATATGCTAAAACTCCACATCCCAGCAAATACGATGTGGCCTGTGAATCTGGGTTGCGAAGGGCCTAAGAGAGGTGGCACTGCAGGAGCTTCTCAAGCAGAGAGACCGTATGAACTTGCATAATATTCAGTCATAGGTTTATCTTTAGGCCTTGGAAGCAATTTAGCACAAATATTTAGAGAACAAGATTACATTAAAATGTGTTCGAAGCAGTTGGACTGACAGGTCTAGTCTTACAATAGAGAAAGCGATCATTATAGACTTTACCAGCGAAGCGATAATTTAATCATATCTGTAATTAGTAGTAGGACAAGAGCTGTAATTAAAGACATTTTCAAAACGTAGTAAATTGATTTTGATTTCAACCTTTCGATTCTTCGTGAATCATCTTCAGGAAAATAGTTGAGACTACTAATTATTACGCTTTCCGAGAAATATATCAATTCGTGAAGTGCTACTTGGGAGATTAATCATATTTGATGTGAGACTTGCATCGTGATTACAATGCACTCTTGCTAGTGGCGAAGCAGCAATCATTCACTGATATCAATTAATGAAGTGGGCGGCGCTGGCATCATTGTCTCTATGAATGGGAATATGACCATCACTGGGAATGGGAATATGACCATCACCTGGGAATGGGAATATGACCATCACCTGGGAATTGGAATATGACCATCACCTGGGAATGGGAATATGACCATCACCTGGGAGTGCGATATATCATTTAGACATAGACTTAAAGGTTCTCCGCTACATGGGAAGCTGCTTCCTCAAGGGATCCTCTAGGTAACTTTAGCTTCACCCTTCGGGACATTATTCTTTCGTACTCCCTTGGATTCCTTCAGTTATTTTCCTACTGATAAATATCTTGTTCTGTTCCTATTCGACATGCCGCACCTACTCTTGTATACAAATACGCCTCGATCCAGAGGTGGCACATCTCCTTGCATAGGTTTCGCGTTTCTTTCCTCGCCATGTTGTTTTTAAATCGTCAAACTTTCCTCGCCAATTCATCAATTGATCTAAGGCAGATGAAAGTCCTCACGAACACGTCCTTTTTTTCTTTTCTTGGAAATTTCTCATACTTTCCGGCACCTGCTGCAGCCCCGGCGATCTGAGAGCATCCGAGGAGTTACGACAAGTGAAGTGTAACAAAAATAAATACAGACTAAAACTTTATTTTTTCGGGGATTTACTCTACTTGCAGGGCACTGTTTCGTTCTTATTTGTTACGCTATTGATACCTTAAAAAATTTTCATCAGCTTAGGACGATCTTAAGGTAGGAGCTGAAGTCAGTTTCCATATCATCAACTTCGTCTATCATACTACTCCTCCAGAGGTTTCACAGCTCGCTGGAGACTTAGAACCCTTGAAAGATCTTTGTCGAATATCTTGAGAAATTCTTTTTATCTCACCTGCCATATTGCTTCTCTGTGAAGACTGGAGCAATTTTCACTCACATTACGATGTAAGACTCTCGGCCTGCTATTAGATTCTGCGGGCAACGTCATCCTCAAGAGGCGTAGTGGCCGTAGATCGTAGGGGTAGGGCTTAACCCATGTTACTGGAAGTTACGCTCCCGGGGGGATTTCCCTTTAATTCTAACTTTTTTATAGCTAAATTGGACTTTCCGATGATAAGATTTTGATGCCAACTAGCTGTGCGTCGTCTTTTTTTTTCTCGTTTTACACTCAGTCTTTCTGTTATTTTGCCGCTTCATTTCTGTCTGAATTTTTCCTCCACCTGCAGGGTAATTCTCTGTGTACAGGTTCCCTGTTTTTCCTGAGCATAGTCATGTCTCTTTATTTTCTTGCACCATGTACGTAGAATCTCCATAGGTATAGCCAAATATTAGCAAAAATTCAAATTATAGGCCTCGTTTAGCTTGTTTACGTTTTCAAAAGCCATTACAAATATACGAAAATCAAACTGCATTAGCACAGTTGAATTTGACTATTGTCACCGTATAGCAGATACCATCTTAGAGTCGATAGCAATATTGTTTCACTGTCTTGTCATTGGCAAGTATTTATAAACGAATATTCATGGAGTGAATTTGTGACTTCAGGACAAAAATCACAAATTTTGTGTCGAAGTAACACCAACGTTTGCTCTGTTTACTAGCCGTCAGCAGCTATAGCTGGTCAACCACATGCAACCGTAAGCCTCACCTGCGAGATTTATCCGGTAATTTAAGAGCTTGTGAAACGCCACATTTCTAGCAATTCGTCGACAAATGGATTCGGTCTGCATCTTAATTGGTTTAAGAGAGTTGGACCGAGCATTTGTGTCGTCCGGGGAGTCGCTGCTGGCCGCTGGCACACACGGCCGTGGGCGCAGCGACTAACTTTGGTGCCCTGCAAGAACTTAACTTACCCGTCCCCTCGGTCTTTGTGAACGAGATTGCACTGCATGTTAAAATGGGCTCAAATACGACTGAACCGACCGGAAATTCTAGTGGGGGATTTCACTGAGAGAATTGCGGATATCTTTCAATCGGATTTCAAGTTTGGAGATAGTTACCAGGAGATAAAAATGCTACCGAAGAGAGCTGACAATATTAGCGGCGTGCATATAGTCCCGCAGCCCCGACGAGCTACTCAGATGATTGTAGCACAGTATGGCTACGATTGTGTCGCTCCATATGGTGTCGATGTGGATCCAACAGCCGTGATTTAAGTAAACGAAAGTTGCCGCAAAGGTTCAATGACCAAAAAATGTCCAGAGTTATAGTGAGAAAAAAATGTATATACATAATTTATATTTCAGCGTACTATCTAGCATAGAAAATGACCTTAGAATAAATCGAAATGCAGAATCATGTCCGAAGAGATGTATTGCATTATGCACCTAAAATACGAGTATCTGGAGTTCGATGACTGAATGGAATTAAAAATACTTTAGACTCCCATGACGAATATCCAAAGAACGATCGACTAACGTATCAATATTGACAGGAAAATTTGGAACTGCCACGTTGAAGTTTTGCGACAATAATGAAGAAACAATTTATTTTTCCAAACACATAAATGAAAAAGTTCTTGCTCTAACCCTCAAAACTCTTACACAAATTTTAAAACCCAATAGCATAGACACTGGGTGCTGTACTGTACCAGTGTTCGGTATTTAATTGCCCCAAGGATGGTGGTCCCATGTAATAAATTCTGCACTAAGGCTCGAAGTTTTCATTCTTTGCAGACCTCCGGCCTCCAATTTAGGGTTAAATCTGCTAGCTTTCGAAAGTAAGCCGGGAAATGCTTGAAGCACATGATGGTCTTTGCTGCTGAGTAATTTTCTGCATTAACCCTAAGCCGTCGGTTTAATTGTTTGTTCATCTGAATGGTCTGATGCTGCACCCGGGTCGACGCACTTGACAATCACTTATAGTTCGCCTTATGTGCGAGTTTGAAATATGCGAATAAATATTGCTTCCACTGCAGTTGTGTGTTTCATGCGAAACTCATGGCTTCTTCGTGCTCCTCAAAATGTAATGTAACGCTGTTCTTTTATTCTATAAGCTTTCAAATAATAATGCTGAATATTTGCATAATCAGGGGTGACGGTGTTGACAGATGCTACCTGCAAAGTTAAAAATATAGATTCATTTCTCTTGATGTTCGAACATTTTGCACATAATATTAACGTCCCAATTTTGAGCAACAGCGTGCAATGACAAGTTTACAAAATCCATATTATATAGAAAGTTATCACAAAAATATATGTGTGCACAATCAAGGCAAACGCACTGTACTTTGTCGTATGCATTATTTACTCTTTATTGTTCATTGGAACTCAGATAATCACATTCGTCATTGCAAGTACAACTGCAGAAATGATCATAGAACACGTTCGTATATATACTCGTGCTAAGCTTGTCGTACAAGAGCGTACTCGACAGTGATTAATAGGCACGTCATTACAGAGGCTGGCCTCGTCGCACGAGAACTGATCCTCCGACTTGGTCCTATCAATCCTCATGAATACAAAATACTGTTGAACAAAGACTAGATTCTCATAACCTTGCCTCACTTTCTTCCAAAGGTTAATGGTCGTTTTTCTCACTAACTTCACGCGATGGAGTACTTGCACAGCTGGAACAAATCAATTACGCATATTAAATTCTGGAGTACTATATATTCCTTCAGTAAAAGTTTTCCGCTTCCACGGAAAGAAATTTTATAAATTAAAGTCAATGGGAGAAACTGATTTTTTTTATTGAAATAACCGTAATTCGCAAGAGCAAAGAACGAACGATAACAAATTTTTAATACATCTCAATCGTAAACTCAAACAATGCAACTCGTGAAACAATGAATCAAAAAAATTAACGAATTTATTCAGTGTTGGCTTCTGAGGGCTGCGAGCGGCAAGGAAACAATAGACAAATTGTAGCTTCACTGCGTAGTCCTTGCCGGACTCCAAGGAGCCCGCGTCAATACTCGGAGATGTGCACGGTACAGCGGCCGAAGAATACGAACGGAAGATGCAGCGCGTGGCAGGAAGGCAGGCGAAAAGGTCCCTCGGTTAGAGCCCCAGCTCGGCGCCGCACAATTTATAGCTTTAAAAGAACTGAATTTTCACTAACCATCTAAACTAATCAATTCGAAGAAAGGTTGCTAATAAGAAATCAAAATGAGAACTGGAGAAATAGTCTACTTTTTACAAGGGAATCTAGAAAATAGGAATTTTAGTTGGGAGAAATTTACCTAATCATAGTATCTTTAGAACCAGTGTGGTTTAACTTCATACTTTACTGTAAACTTTATACTTAATTAAGTTATTCGATTTTAGAAGTTTAATTGCACTTTACTTTTCACATTTCAATTATTACTCGTCGACTGCCGGTTCTTTCGTTGACGCGATGCGCCCCCCGTCTCCTAGCCCCCTGCAGCAAGACACACGTACCTATCGAGCCTTCGGCAGGGTAAGTTAGGTCGAGCAGTTCCCTCAATCGTCGCAGGTACAAGGGGTCGGGGTTCACTCCGGCAGCGGCAGACACGGAGCTGCAGTCGTCGTACTGTAATTTAAGGAGAAAACATTGATAGCGACCTCCTACCGAACAAGGGAAGATATACAGTATTACGTACTGTATTTGCCAGTTGATACGCAAAATCGTATGTCAGTTGATAACACAGGCTTTTACACGGAGAGCAGATCACCTCCAGAATTTATGCCCTCGAGTGTGCCACTACAAAGCACTTGTAGAGTAGAGAGAAAAAAAAAGTTAATGGAGACGAGGCACTCTAGGGCAGTTAATGGCGGAAGGAGAAGCATTAGCGAACTCTCCTACTTAACAAGTAATTAATTATGTAATTTTTGCTGAGCCGAAGGGTAATGTAACAGTTAGACCTCACGCACTTTAATGTGGCTGCACACGAGTTTAAGTTAGAGTTAAGTTAAGCGGGGCCTCCAGGCTCCATCTCATTTAATTCAATGTAATGGCGAAGAGACGGGCGGATTGCCGGTCACAAACAAGGGGAGGAAGGGAAGGTTAGAGTACTCTATACCTCAACCATGGGGAGCTGCGACCCCCTGCCGTCGTCCTCAGAGCCTGAGTCTCGGTAGCCGCCTAACTGCGACTCACCCAAGAGCAAAATTTCGACGTGACCAAAATTGAAAAAAATGGTGGTTAGAAAAACTAGACCTGCCCTCAAGTCACCTACCCGAAGTTATGAAGGGTTATTTTGCAACTTATTCGAAATTAGTTCTGGTTTTGCGACAGTAGGGCCTAAAGAGAGCGATTTTCGGGTCCACGTCATTTTCAGAGGAGAGGTGACGTAACCGGGGTCAAAGTTACAGGCAGCAGCTTCGACCCATCCCAGATGTCGAGCACTGGTAGAAGAGCGATCTGAAGCACTAATAGGTGCGAAGGGGCCGGTTCACTGCTTTCTTTAAGCTGGCTACCTAAAGACTGACTACCCACCACAAATTTATACAGTAGGCAGATTCATTTGAGAACAGCGGACCATCTTACTATAAGGACTAATACAGCTATGGGGTACAAATAGGTAATACGCTAAGAAAATAATAACCCTTAAGGGGTTAATTTCTTTACAGTAAAGCGCATGTACGTATAGTTGTATGTAAGATATTAATATAGGGGCACTTGCTAGACGTGTAGTATAAAAAGTATGGTAATTTTCTAGATTTTCTTAAAAAATAAAGACAGTATCCCACGCACTCATTCGCATTACTTTTTTGTGGCTGATGCCGAGAAGGTATACAATGAAGCGAGGCCTGATCCCCGATATACGAAGTCACTGTTTGTTATTCTTCCACAAAATACGCTTCTCATCCTCTTAGGACATTGACTGGAGCCTAATGTAAACACTCTGAACGTTTAAGATGTTCAGCCCAATATCACTTTAACGTTCACTGCACCCATTTGAGGACGTTAAAAAAAAGGGAATTTCTATGAAAAATTGATGGCTACTGAGACATGAAAGGGTTACACTGCGAGTGACGGACTTGACGCTAGTGTTTAAATTCGACCGACGCTCATGGAATAAACGTAAACTTTCGCTCAACAAAAGGCGGACGTTGACGATGGTTACCCGTTAACTCTTGACCCTTTTCCGGGAAAGTGATGATATATATGGGCAGTTCTGTAGAACTTATACTACGAACGCGTTTTACAATCTCCCGGTAAAGGATTAAGCCTTTTCCTCCGGGATTATCAAAGCACCTAAAATTATCATGTTAACCACTAATTCTACTATTTTGCCATAGTTTTAAGAGAGCTGAGTGACCCACCAAAGGGGTTAAGCAGCAGTTTACGCGTTAAGACTAAAAATGCTGCGTATCAGTATTTTACGCGAAAAGATGACGATTTTACCTGTGCAACAGTGAAATCTTAACTTATTCCTACGAAGCTGCTACAAGGATTCTCTTTCTTACTGTAATATTGTATGAAAAAAAACTTTTTTAACGAAGTAGCGCAGCGTGGTGTAGATAGGCCAAAATTCGCTATTGTATCTTCACTTAATACCCCCGACTAAACCACCATTGGAGAGCGTAAAATTATATATATAATTATTAAAACTACACGGCCACGCTCGTGCGGCTGTATGCACGTAACTATGGAGATGCTATTCACTAGTGACCTCATCAGCGACCGAGCTGACCTCTGCCTCGCGCCGTCGGTTCTTTGTGCTTAATCGATCATGTATGAATGTAGCCATCGACGTGCATGATACTTGTACCTTTGTGCGACTATGCATGGCATTTACCGTGATAGTACTGCGGCGCCGTCTCGCTTGATTCTAGGGTTTAGTCCCTTTAATTATTCTACTTTTCCATTTTCCTACACAAACAGAGCAGGTCCTTGTTGCAGTTAGTTCGCGTTTGCCTATTTAAAGTTCAATTTAATTTAACTTCTACTTAGCTTTACCTGATTAAAGGAAAATGGCAACTTACAGTTAGAAAGATTTCCCTGTGTGTACTGACTGCCTCTATTCCTCCCTTTTTCGGGATTACTGTTCTCATGTTTGACTAATATTCTTGGTGATTTCCTCAATTTCAATAACATACTTACAATTTCAGTAAAATACTTACAATACTTTCTTTTTTACCCTAAGCGATGCCTGCGATTATTCGCTAGTGGAGGTCGTTTCCTATGCAAGAATAAATTTAAATTTTTGATTTTCAGGCGGCCTTCCGTTAATTAGAGGTCGGCGGACGGGAACCGCTCGCTGTTAGCAAGGCAGGAACTATTTTCTTGCCCTAATATCCCTTATATTGGCAGACTAAAGTTTCCAGTCCTAAATTTTAGTTACTCACATGTTATTGTTCCTCATTGTTTCGCTGCTTAGTGCTAATACAATGGTGCCTTTAAAAATTTCAAAAAGCTAGAAATTTATTTTTATTCTCTATATACATCAGGTGATATCTGTTATTATTATTATTTGCTACACTAATAATATTGTAGAAGTGTCAGGAGACTAAGACAAGTAATTACATCATATTTCCTCTAAGCCCAATAGGTACTTGACATTGTTCCAGAGTAAACAACAGTGGCGGCCGTGACGCGTACGATTGAGTCGTTAAAGTCGATCTAAGCCAAGTCCACTTGTCCAAAACTTTAGACAGGACCTTTGGCTTTGTCACTTTGAATTGCGTTGCAAATGTTAAAATCAACGCGATTATGTTGCGCAGCCTGCGAACTCCATTTTACGGAGCAGGATTGAGTTTCTGGTAGTCTCAAGGGTAATCGGTTGATGGTCAACGCCTGAAGCTCAATTCTGCTGGTCAATGCTATGGCACCCGCATGTACTTTAGGACAAGTTACGTTTTGAATGCTTTATTTCGGCATCCTTCGAGTTTCGTTGTGCTATAATATCTCTCGTTTCTTATATACAGACGCCGACTTATCAAGGGTGTTGAGTCTTACAAGTGGATCAATGTTCATTTTTATGTCCCTTGAAATGTGGTGCAAGAAAGACTGGGTCTTTGCTTTTATACTGGACCTGCGCCGTGGGCGAGAGAGCATACCCTCTTAGGCTTTATTCAATGTTATATTGCTACTTGCAATTTAAATTTTATTTTAAAGTATTCGTGGTGTGTGAGACGAGACCATGAAGAATGCCCCGTGCGTGATCCACGTTCATGTATAAAGCACTTCACACAACCTGCATAGTCGTCATACATACTTTTATTCCGAGCTAAGATGCAGAGCAAAGCTGATCAAGCTAAACTCATGTTCACAATCACAAATTATTATATCAATTAACTAATTGATGTACCAAGACTTATGGCTTATTTTCAATTTATCGACTAGATTTACCAACCTATAAAATTTTTTCTTTGCACCGTACACTCAGCTAACGTCACCATTGTGCATATTTTACAGTGCATATTTTGTATGCTGCATCGGTTATTTTCACTAATGGGATGAAAACCGTGGAGTGCAGCAGTTCCGTGTAGCTGAATGGTGCATTATTGATACGTGACCTCAAGCTTCGGCCGGCGGTAGCCATGGATTTTAGCATAAAAACGTGATACTAAATTCATCGGTATTTCCATATGTAGCTATATACAGTATTTGTTTATTTAACATTTATTTCTCCACAGGTGCGAGGTGTTCTTGGATTGTTATATTACAGCCTACATTAAAAATTGTGTGTACATTCATTTCTTAGTACTATTACAGCTATATATTCACAACCTAATCTACATGGCTCAATGCCATCACATACCAAACGAGTTAACTGGACTGGCTCTGCAATAGTGCTACCTAACAATATAGCTTTCCAAATGTACGATGCAACATGAGCGTCATTTGATCCTAGAATAACTAGAGAGCTCCAAGAACGCATACTTCCGCCAAGTAAGGCACCGTTAAAGAAATATTCAAACTGATTCTGAAATTGTGGCTTCCTCTTAATCAGTACCAAAAATTTAGTCATTTGTGCCTTTTAACAGTAATTACAGCTTCTGCTTTTTTTGTTGTTTTTGTTTTTTAAAGATTCGTTTGTAACTTTTAGAGTTATTTTCTGACAAATATTAGTAAACACACAAACAGATAAACCGACCATCACCAAAATTTGATCATTTAGGTCGTCTAACATTTCTAGCAACTCTTGTAAATTTCATGAAGATCCATTCATTACTTTTACAATTATTTTGCTAACAAAAATACAATCAAACATAGAGAAGAACAAACAAACGGACGAACAGATTGTGACAAAATGCTGGCCATTTACTCTTCGTGATATACCTAACAAGTCGCGTAAACTTCAGAAGAAGCTGTCAAGAGCCTTTTGAGCTACGGTACTAAAAAAAGAGGCAGCCAAACAAACAAACAAACGGTTAATCATGTGCTCCTCCGACCATGCTTAGCAATCCCTGTAAATTTCGTAAAAAGTAGAGCATAACTTTTTGAGTTATTTTGGCGAGAGACAAATAGATAGGCAGACAGACAAATACAAAGACAGCCAAATTCGACAAAAGCATATCCTCCTTCGCGGAGGTGCAATTTTGCAGATGCATGATTACGCATGGGTATAGTTTTTCATTATATTTGGGTCAAATTATGTATTTCAGGGTACGGATTTATTTGTGTGGTCTTGATTTTATATGAGCTGTCTAGAGAAAATTTTTGTGCAGGTGTATGATCTCGTAGGTGGGCAGGATTTTGTGCCGAGCAACTGGCGACTTGCAGTACCTACTCTACGTTTTAGAGCACAAATAGGCAAATGAATCAAGTTCCACATCTTTTATTCTACTATATTCATATGTACTCGGTACGAATAGAACTACTCCTACCGAATGTAACGTTTTCTTTATCATTATTATTAAATTACTCTCGACTGGCGACGTGGGAACGGAGAAACTCCATGAGGTTAACAAACCCCCCACGCAACCAGCCCAGCGAGCAAAGACCGAAAGAAAGAGAAGCTGAGAGATCACAGAACAGCTCTCTACATGTACAGATCGCTTAAAGCTGCCAAGACCCGCACCAGCAAAGACAGAGCCATAAAGACTATACCAAACATCCACGCAATGGAAAAAAAAAAAAAGAACGAGAATACTGGTCCGTATGGCATCGTACCGGTTCCAAAGCAAACTCATGAAGAACACCAGTACGCCGAGTATACCTCATCCAAACACATAATAGTAGAAGGTAAACATGCTAACAACACTAATTGTTTCTGTGATCCAGCAAGCTGAGTTAGTATTTCATTACAAAGATATACAGTGCACTTGACGCGAAAATTTTCCCGATGTCTAAATGACTTGTGGCGGTGCACAAGCTCCTCTATCTGAACTAACGCAGCTAGGCAGCATCCGTTCATTGAGATTTCTGCTACGAAACATAAAAATTATGCTTCCTCTGGCAACTTTTGGTCAGGTGAACAGTGGTTTGAGAAATGGTTGCAGTGTTTGCTCGTGTTTTGGCACAGCATAAATTCGTTATCTTGACTATCCAGACGTATTAATTCTTCAACATAGAGTGTATCTTATAACAGCGATCCAACTAAGGCAAGATTTCATCACGAATTAATTGGGATAAACAAGGATTTCTCGAGAAGAGAAAAGGTGCCAACTTTTGCAGTGATGAGGGAGAGCAGAGGTCTGTTTTGTCTGAAGGAGAAAAACTCCTGAGGCGCAATGCTGGCAAAATCTAAGTAGTTTGATAACTTGTATTGACAAAGTGGATTAGCTGTTAGTGCGTAACTTGCTGAGGCCTGGGGGAACTTCGTAGCCCAATGATATTGAGTCTACTTGACACTGCAAACTCCTGGAACGTTTTTTTTTATCATGCGATGTAATGATAGGTGACGTCGCTTCAGCGCACACCCGAACTAGAAACCCACATGCACTGGTTCGTGATGATGAGACGGGCCCCAAAGTGTGTTCGGCTGCGATCGATCACAGATTGTCCGAGCTATGGCATCATGTGGACGGAAAGCTCGATCGACAACTGCGCCCCTTCCTCCTTTCCGACCCTTAGGCCAGTACTGCCCTCCTCGATAGCTATGAATAATATAAATGTTGATGCTACTTTCTCATGGATCAGGACTTTTAATTCCAGGCATGGGCTCGAACGGCTGACCTGCTTATGAGCGAGTCAGCAATTTTAATCACCGCATCTAAACAAATTAGGTTTTAAAACATAATTTTCTAGTTAAGTCGGTTGTGCAACCAGATTTTGTCTAAATAGAGTTGATAATTTCAAACGGTATTAGTTTTTAAAGTAAAGTACCTACTTACGTGAGTCTTAGGTAAAAAATTCAGCTGGACTGTATGTCCGCCGTTAACCTCAGACCAATTACTCTCGACACGGCCTCAAGTCAGTCCTGCCAACCACTGGTCCCCATCTGGAACGTCCCGTCGTGCCATTGAGTTCCGAGGTGTGGCAAGGTGCATCGCGAGAAGCTTAAATTAGTATCAATTATCAAAATTATATATTTTTGATACTACATTCTAAGATGTTGTGTGACTGTGGTGATAAGTGTATAATTGTAGAGTTAAATTCTATTACTTCTGTACGAAGTGCGCCGAATTATCTTAATTGCTTCAAAGGTGTGCTGCAGGTGTAAAAGGTCTGAAAACCAATGGAAAGGCAGGACTGAATTCGACAGTCTCAAGGGATGTCGGTTTGGGAGTAACACCTGAAACTCATTCGAAGTATCGAAATCAACGCATATGGCTGAAGATGAATAAAAATTTAGAGGAAATTGAGCATTTTCGGTAGAACTGAATCTGACTGGTTAATTGATCTTTAAAACAAAATGCCGTTTACTTTAAAGAAAAATGCTGGAACTTTTTTAAAAGCATTTGTGTAATACTGTACATTATAACGACCCGACAGAAGATATGATGGAATGTTCTTTGAGCTTGAAGACTGTTTTTTGGGCTGTATAGCAAACATTATCTCCCTTTCGTAATAGAAAAGAGATACCTTTGCAATATCTCCAGGCATTTTCACATAATACACAAATGCCACAGCAATGCTATAGTTCACTGACAGCTCTAAAATTGATGAACAGTTGAGTGCTTTTTGATATCATGCAAGGACTAAGTTGTGAGTCGTTTAATAACTCTGCTCTGATCAGAAATATTTTTCTTTGCTTCTGCCAACTAAAGAACTGGCAGCTACTAATTAGTCCCTTCAAAGCAAGTAGCTTGTTACACTTTGAAAATCGGTTAAATTATGCGATAGTAACTAGCGTCTACCCAAGAGTGCATGTATCATATCTATTATGGACTGCTATTTAAATGTCCAGAAAGACCCTGTGTACTTTCTACATTTGTGTCTGTTTGGCCATCAGGACGCTCAGCCGGCTATTAGGAAGTTCCCATGGTACATCACGGAGAACAAACCATCTTCCATATGCTGGCTTATAATATCCAACATGACATCAATCGCATTATAATTTCCTTCGCCGGTGGATATCTCGTGCTGTATATACGCTAATAGATACATGTATACTTGATCCGTCTCAATGGATTCCTACTTACCATGTGTTCTAGAATCATACAGCAGCCTATATTTTAAACGATAAGTTGTTTCTGTAGATCTGCGAAGTATATAAATTTATTCTCATTTATTTTCACTCTATTCCTTCCTACTGGCCCTTTATCTGTAAGTATAGACCCGTATGAATATTCCATTAATGTCAACGACCTCATTCTTATTTATGATCTTGATTTTCCGCTTCTATCTTAACGATTAAAATAGTCGTACGTTAAGCTGGAGGTTGTATTCTAACGTTAAGAATGGTGCATTATGAATCTGCAAAGTCTGTTGAGGGTGACTCAATTGCTCTATAGTTCGAGTTGCGCCGTGTGTATGTGCTCGCCATAGGCAAGTTAGTTCATACGGTCGATGAGAGTCAATATTTAGACTCTCACCTATGTTGTGCGGTACAGTGGAACTCCCCTCAAGCAGACTTCGGAACTACAGTAGAGAACACTTAGGAAAGCGACACCCTGACACTAAGAAACCTGTTGAAAGAGATACCACTTAATTAAAGTGTCTTCTGCAGTGAAATGTAGTCATGGCGGGCGCCAAAATAAATGACCAGGGTATAATAATAAACAAAAAGTCCCATCAAACTCTGTTGATAGGGCATAAAACTGTCTGATTTTACAAAACTCCTGTGATCTTCACAAAAAGTGAGGGCTTGTAACCGGGAAGGAAACAAACATGTTGCACTTCTGGCCATCTCCAAACTGAGAGTTTTTCAGAAACCACTGCAGACGGTCGATTCGCCTGTCTCCAGTTTCGGGAATCCCCTGTACCGCCATACATATATATATATTTATATACATGTAAGAACCTATAGAGCGTAAGTTGTGGAGTCTGGTACTTACGTAGTTGCTTAAAGTCTTTAACAAATGTCTCTTATGTTCATACATGCGAGTGAATATCCGTTCGTCAATCACATTGTGGTTTACCCAGGTGAGAAATGTGTTCCTAGTAAATATGTAAATACACGCCAGTGGTTGCCGATCTGGTATGTTTAATATAAAATAGAACTGTGCTGCAGCTTGCGTTGTAATCATAAGGATTTATACTCTATAACCACTCGTGGTCTGTATCTTCGCATTAGTTACACTCTTTTAACAATAAGTGTTACTTGTAAACAAATAACTTATACATTTCCTCTGCTCTGGAATTTTTGTTGTATAGCTTCCGTTATAACAATAAGGGGCTATATTCTAAAACTATGAGAACTCTAAGTTGACCTATAATTCTAATATTATCATGTGTTGCAGTGGGCCTGATTCTCTAACCTCGTATTGGGATAGCTTCCATTGATGGTTGAAGCTCTTCCTATTGGGAAAAATACATGACTTTGCCTGTTTGCGCTGTAGGTCGTGCTGTATGGCACCACCATACCCATTGCATGATATTATACGTAATAGTATTACACTAATCAGACGTAATAGTGTCATGCCATGAGAATTTCCCTGCTGGTTCTATCTAACTAATTCAGTATTGGGGTCTGATAGTAGCTGAACAGGTGAGACTTGACCAGCAGAGTTCATGTCTCTCGTAGGAATAGCATAGTGACTATTTAACAGTCACCATCTATATGCACCAAAAGCAGGCGTTCTGCCGGAATAACACTGAAGAACAAATTAAAAACCAACCTTTGCTGACTGAAAAGTGGAGACTGGTAAAAACAAGCGGCATATGAGATTTAGAATCACGAGGAGAAAGTTTTTGTGACACTATTGAAAAAAGTATGGTGACTATGGTCACTGAAAAAAGTATGGTGACTATGGTCACGGAAGGACCGATCGGCTTATGACCTTTTACCGAGTAAAGTGACCTCATAATAAAAAATTAAGGAGTTTGTTTTTCTCCCTGAGAGCATTAGCAATTCAGAGCTGCTTGGTAATTTTCAAGTGTCATGTTTTGCATTACTAAGCTGAAATCGAGAATTTCCCCGGGAGATAATAAGCAGTTAAAACCTGCATTATAAGGTGTAGCTATCAGGATTTATGTGGCTAAAACTAAGAACGGATTCGACCCAAGACAAGAGGGGGGGGGGCAGTTAGCAGCAGCCTGTGTGGAGCGATGCAGCAAGAAGCAGTTCAGATTTATAAGTCGTTTCCTGACAGCGTCGCTCGAAGCTAATGCAACTTGGCCTTCCCAGGTCGCTGGGCCGGCGCAGTTTTTCGGACGGGCGCCGCAGATCGCGCAGACGCTTCGATGTTTCTCGAGAATTTATGAGAAAGTTTGAGGGAGTTTCCCAAGTGGTGCATTTTTTGCGCGCACCCAACCGATCTGCTGCTGGGTTTGGTTCTAAGGCCTTCGGGGAGCGAGGGGAGGGAGGGGGGAGGGAGAATTGTGTGTGCAAACATTTAACTACACGAGGGATTTCCTACGTTTTGTTTCTCAGGCCCGACCTACGTAATTATTGGCTTACATGCTGCAGAGAGAAAAACATTTGAAATTTTTAATAACATACCATTTTCTCAAGTAACTATTTATTTCCGGCTGTTGAAGGGAGGCAGATTTATACGACTGTTTGAAAATCCTCGACACAATGTTCCCAGTTGAAGAGGAATGAAGATACTCTCCCGCAGGTCTTCATGATTTAGAAGGTATACGAAGGGTTTATCCAGATCATACTAGGGTATGAAAAATAGGAATAGGTAGAGCGATACAGCAGCAATATCTTTAATGCCAAATTTTTTTTTAAATATACGAGATTAGTCATTTTCTTATAGCAGCCGGCTCAGTCCCTTTGAAATTGGCAGCAATCTTGATCGCGATTAGTAACAACGGAAACTTGCCACTGAAAATTATTTATCGTCATATATGACGTCAATATCCACCAGTAAAATACCAAAACGCACAACGAGTGCATGGACTTTCCATATAGCTAAAGTAATTCGATCCTGTGCTCACAAAGCTAAAGCAAGCGAAAACTACTGAATATCTTTTCCGTCCGGCAGTCCATGTTCAGCGGAAGCCCTGCGCTGGTGGAAACTTAATTTTCCTGCCGAATAAACTCCACTATTTTTATGTGTAGAAGTTGCTTTCAAATATGGAATTATTAAAGGCACTTTTGTAGTTTTTTTTGTATCACCACATCTGAAGCAGCGAAATGGTTGAGTACATGCTAACGGGATCAAAACGTGGGATAACCTAAAAGTTTTATAACATTCCCTTTTGAGCAGAGAGGGAAAAAGGAAATATTTCTATGTTGTAAACACCGATGGTTTTGTGGACTTGTATTAGTATATTCAGAGGTCGGCATCTGCTGTTATGTTACGATGGCAAAATCGATGATGCGATGGCCATCGCTCCATCGGCATCGGAACCAAAAATCGCCAATTTTCATCGGCGATGACCTACGATGAAATAACCGTCGGCGATGGACCATCGCATTAACACATTTTAAAAACGCGCAACATCTCAGGAACACAAACATCGAATAAAGGCAACATCTCTTATAACATCGGCCTGTATGCGATTGTCAAACCCGTGATGCTATTCCTAGCTGATGAAAGGTGCGAAATGTTCAGCCCAGGTTATTAATTGACATTGTTAGATCTGGAAAATGTATTAAAATAAACTTTGTAACCCCATCTTTGTTTTAATGTTACTAAACAAATCAAGGCTTCAAACACGTAAAGCTGTTTTTCTGTAGTTTTAGTCTTATTTCATCGGCATCGGAAGTACAACCGATGACGATGCCCATTGTATGCCATCGCCGATTGCATGTTCAGTCATTTCATCGGACCATTTCTTCCTCATAACACCATCGCCGATGGAGAAAATGGCCATCGCCGATTGTTTGATACGATTTCCATTGGACCATCGCTATCGTCGATGAATTTTTGCGATGTTCCATCGTAAAATCGTAGTTTTTCCGATGATGATGGTCTACACACATCACCATCGTATAATCGGCAATGGCCATCGTGCCAGGCTCTGGTATTACTTGCTATGTACGCACGTAATAAACACAATCTCTTAATTTATTACTATATTACCTCGCTTTTCTCTTTTGGAACCGAAAGCTCAGTAGACACTGGCTGATATGGTAGAAGTTTTATCATATTTCTGGTAAAAATTACCCACGAGGCCAACCAATATGAGAGCCTCATTCTGCTGCGCTAATAACGTCACTACAGCATCAATGACAATACCCAAGCGACAGCCTTGATTTGTGGCACACTACTTACAATACGATCGACTACGTCTCCAATCCAAGTGCTGTCATTGGTCCATGTGGACCTCAGTGTCCGTGACGTCACAATGGTGACACCGATAAATATTAACTTATCAATGCGTACAATAAACCCTTACATTTCGTAAGTATAATTCTCTCAATAATATCAAGAAAAGCAACAAAATGCGGCAATGGGCTTAAAAGACTGGTTAATTAAAAGTTTTTCATATAGCTGTATCAGGCTACAAGCAGATTGTATAAAGGCTCAGTAACTATTTTTGCGAACGAGAATATGGGGACGTGAGTGAATTCAATCCAGCGGCTTCTAACAGAAGAAACGTGTGCTGCGTGGCTTGCCCTTTAACCTGTTAAATGGTATACGTTTTTATAAAATAGTCTAAGTCGGCACGACTATCTCCTAAACAATAGATAACTGTGTAGATTTACTCGGGGGGTGAGTCCACTAACGGGCAAGCCACTTAACCCTGCGTTCTTCTCAGAAGGCATTTCGAACTGAAGGTTTATTTAGTGCTTGCTAGGTCACCGTACCAACCGAAGCGTCGTGTGATCTTTTCTGAACATTTTACACTTCTCGATCGTAGATTATACTCTGCTACTGACCGTGTGGTGGCGGAGAAGATGGCCACGATTAGTTTGTTGCAGTGTGGCTGTCACTCTTTGTTGCCATGCGGCCTTCACGATTAGTGAGTTTGTTTCTGTTGCCTTGCAGCCTTCACGATCACTGAGTCTGTTTTTGTAACCATGCGGCCTTCACGATTAGTGAGTTTATTTTTGTTGCCATGCGGCCTTCACGATGAGTGAGTTAGAAAGCCTTAAAAAGAGTTGCATCCAAACAAAGCGAATTTCCAAATTCATAATTAGAATATTAGATCGAACTTGACACGTATTGTTCAAAACGTGTTAGTCAAAGGTCCAGTGACAATTCTGGTAACTAAAGTGTGGGTGTAGCACAATTTCATTCCAGGATGTTTCTCATTCTTTCGTTACTACACTGCAATGTCAATAGCCATCCTCTGGTTCGCGAAATAATTAAGAATAATCTGGTTCACTGTAAATGTGTACCGTAGCACTGCAATGTCAGTAGCCATCCTCTCGCTTATAAAAAATTTACAATTATCCTGGAATCGAGCTGTACAGCAGACCACAATCTTCCTCTAAAAAAAAGAAGTCAGTGGGTTTTGTCTGTCGATAACAACCAGGGCCTGCAAGAGGCGAGGAAGAAGGCTCAGCACCAGAGACGGAACCCCTCAGCTCACTACACCACCGATGTGAATTGTAAATGCTCAGCAGCAGTTCCCATTTGCCATGATGGGCACTTTCGCAAACAAGCTTGGTCTTTGCTCAGCGTGCACATACGCTCGCCACAACTCCCAGCCCGTGAATGCCGCCAAGCTCGTTAGACTCAGAATTACCCGGCACTGATCATCAAACTAGCGTATATCCCTTGACTACGCAACTATGGTCTTTCGAGGAACAAACCTCTTCAAAGCTGAATCGCTCAAATTGTATTGTCCAATAGTTACCGCTTGCTTCGCTCTATAAAATTACTTTATTCAAATGATTAACACATACATAATATGATAGTAATATTCTCAGAGGGTATAGTCCAGAGAGTTAAGTTAGCAAGAAATGTCCATCTATGTTACTGGAGGTCGTGCACCCAGAGGAGCCCAAAGGTTATCCACGCCTTAACCAGGCCGTCGGAATATCACTTTTATCCTACTTTTTTACGTTTACCTCCGCCGAAGGAGGTAATGTTTCCGTCGGCTTCGTCTGTCTGTTATTCTGTCTGTCACCAAGATAACTCAAAAAGCTATGGACCGATTTTGGTGTAGATCCGTCCATCCGTTTGTTTGCTTGTCTGCCTCATTTTTCTCACTGCTATAACTTAAAAAGCTACAGACGGATTTTTATGAAATTTACATGAATTGTTAGGTATATTACGAAGGGTAAATGACCAAATTTTGTAATGATCTGTTTGTTTGTTCGTTCGTATGTTTGTCACTGTTTTTTTTTTATTTTGTGCTTATTAGCCGGTTAACTCAGAAAATAATGAATTTATCTGTATGAAATTAATATGAGTTGTTAGTAATGTTAAACTACAAAAATGATTAAATTTTGGTGCAGATCGGTTGGTTCGTTTGCAAGTTGACTCATGTTTGTCATAATGTTTGTGGCTTACAGTTTTCATTATAATGATGTTAGTAACGTAATATTTATTTTTCTCTCTGTGAGTTGATCTTAAGCAGCGCAGTGCTCAAACTATTGTTTATTAAATAAGATAGTTCAAAATGGCAAGGAAACGAGCGTCTTTCGCAGAAAATAAACACAGTTGAAGATGAAAATATTTGCAATAAATGTGGTATTTTTTTCATTTTTCCTCTGGAAAATCACACCCTTTAGCTGAAGAGGAAGTCATCCAATATTTGAAGTTTGTGCGGAAACAATGTGTGAAAATACAAAAGTTTAATAACTTTATGCGTTTGTTGGGATTTTTCCCACGCCAGAGTTTACCTTGCCTTCGTCTGAATAATTTCCGGCGGTTCTGGATTTGTTTGCACGCAGAAGTTTTGGCTGAATATTCCCTTGAGAGCCGAGGGCTTGTGCGAGGCAGCCCGGCTCCTGTCCTATAATCTCTTGCATGCTTTCACTGCTCTTTTTGCAAAACAAACTTAAGAAAATACAAGGGCTGAATGAAAAAAAATGGAGCTTAATACAGATATCTGTTAGTTACACAAAGAAGTATTTATCCTCAGTGTCTGCCTCTATTTACATGCCTGAAAATTATCAAGTTTATCCATACATCCTAAGCCTTTTTTCGTCTGAAAGAACTTAAGCATTTACTGAAAATGAAGAAAATAAAGTTACGAGAAGACGTTAAGTATCATCAACTGAAAGGCATATCTTCGTCTGAAATTCATACGGTTGTGGTCCATATCCGTATGGAATATCCGTATGAAATAATGACAGACTACGAGAAAATATTTTATACAAATATCTCACAGATTTCTGTGCTAGGCTCAGTCTTTCTCATTCATGCCTCGTAGTTCGTATTTCGAGAGTGACAGTTAATAGGTTGGTCCTAAGCAATTATATTGCATCTTTACGCCAAGCTTACACAGTCATCGATCAGATATTATTTTAAAAATACAAAGATGATCGGCATCGCGCCAAACATTCTTGAGATTTTGCTACTGTAGCCACGTTACCGTTCACTCTTGTAATCATCCACTAGACCCATACGTGTCCTTTCATTTTTGTTGTTATGTACCCGTATCTATAATTAGTCTTACATTTGTGTAGTCCTGCACCCGTATCAATAATTATCTCCACACTTTTGTTGCCCTGTCCCCGTACTCTATATCCTTGCGTATTTGTTGCCCTGTACTCTTGTCAAGTTTTTCCCTCGTACACTTTTAGGTTTGCCGCCGTATGTACACTTATCATCACAGTCTCGCAGTTTGCGCTCGTACCCATATTATCCTTACGTTGTAAACATTATAAAGCTCCACTTTCGCTCGGTTCACTAGTAAAGCTGCAACTGCGGCCGGCACAGGTTCCTTCATAACACTTTGGCAATATGGCGGCAATGGTCGCATTAGGTCTCGTCACCTGGTCAGCAGCCCATTTTACTAACTGACACACCACTTTATCCTTTTTGACATGTGTGCATGGGTTCCCCGTTTCAATCGGCATACTATGTATATGTGTCTTGCTTTTTTCTCTGTGACATCGTTCTGCTCGGAAACGGAGGCTTAAACTTGCTAACTATAACTAACTAATTTTTTTTTTACATGTGTAACTTTGTGCACTCGTGAATAATTTAGTTTGAGTGTCACCTTGTCTTCTGTTCGCCTGTGTATTGTCTCTAGGTTTTTCATTTGGGTCATCGAAGTAAGGACAAACCTAGGAAACTGCCTAAACAATATTTTGGTGCTCTAACACAAGCACTTATGCTAATAATCCAGAAAATATTGACATTACCGTCTTTCTGTGCGAGCAAAAATATCACTTTGTATAATTGCCTTTACGTATCACTAAGCGAAACAGCAGCTCAACGGAAATAAGATACACTTGATCAATTAGTTCACCTCATAAGTTAACTTAGCTTTTCCGAAGCCTTCAGGACTTTTCTCATTTGTACCCACTTTGCTTTTTTCATTTTCATACTCCTACCGATGTTCTGTGTTCTGTTTTTCCTCTTCTTTCTCGATTTGCTCGACTCATGCGCGTTGATCCTGTGTCGGAAAACTTTTGTGCGTAGGTTCCACGCTGCAATCGATATACATGTACTACATTCTACCATAGTCCTCTCTCTTTGATTGCCGTTGTAGTGAAAGAAGAAGACTACAACTCTACACTATGGTAATAACTAGTGGTTTACGCCGTAGTTAAATGACAGTAGAAAATATCTACTACTGTAAAACGAAACCTCCTTTTTTCATGAGCACTATGAGCTCAAAGAAAAAAGTAGTCGCTGTGGAAAGCAGCAGAATGGAGCATTTATTGGCTACCACTTGCTAGTACTACTGACGTCTTTAATTATATCTTGGATTTTAAGAAATAGCAAGACGACGTCCTCCTTGCGGTTCAACAGGTTAATTTTTTCAATCAATCCACTAAATGGGAGGAACGGCCAAGAAAGTAAGCGAGTTACCAACCGTGCAACAGACCGAGTGTTACTATAACTTTTAATGAGATAATAATACATTTTTAGTTTTGACTTCCGCCCAGTATACATTTGTTTATGGATTCTGAGTACAGGTCAGAGGCCCAAAAACACCAAAGACTGTGGCCACACAACAATTCCGAACATACCATTCAGGAATGGGAATGAATCTCACACGTACGCTACTGTACACAGGGATTTAATTATAGGCCCAAAGAGGGTACAGGCAGAGTGTGTAGCCAACCCCCAGAGTGCTCTGCAGCAGTTCCGCGAAGACGCGACTCCTCCCTCTTACTAACAGCTTCATTAACAAGACAAAATTCAGCTCGCTGGATGAGAGGAAGATCCCAGTCACGCTGCTCATTTGTCTCAGGTGCGGGGGCGTCTGCTCTGGTCAACCATTCCGCCGCAGCTTCCTGCTTCTGATGCACATCCTCACTACTGAAGCTGAGAATTAATTAAATCCCTGTGAGCTTCGCTCCTCCGTCTGGACTGCAGACTAGTCCATTCGCATGACAGTGTTTTTCTCAGGGGGCATAGGATGGGCCATAGACCATAGGGTTAGGTTAGTTAGGTTCACACATCCTATGTTATTTGAAAGGCAACCCAAGGGAGCCCGTGTAGGTTACCTCAGCCATTAGCTAGGCCTGCGGGACGTCTGCCTTTCGTGCCCACTTTGCTTCCTTCTCGATTTCATACTCCTACTTACTCATGGTTTATTCTGTTCTTCCTCTTCTTTCCCGACTTGCTGTTCCCATGCGCATTGATCCTGTGTGGGAACACCTTTGTGCATGGGTTCCCCATTTCTATCGACATATTATATGTCTCTTGCTCTTTCCTCTGTAATATCGTTCCGCTCAGAAACGGAGGCTTCATCTTTCTGACTATAACTAACTATGACTGTGTTCATGTTCATACTGACGGCGTTCGCGGACTGTCCTGTCTATCCAGCGCTGGTTGAACCTCCCGGCACCAGGCAGCTATAACTATGGATAAACTACGTAACAGGTTAACCCACGTCCAGGTAGCGCGTTAAAGCCCCGCCCACTCCTTTTCAGCTGTGACGTCAGGTGGAGAGATAGATGGCAAACCTTGTTAATTAGTTCATGCTTGTTACTTACTTTATAAATAAGGTGAGCGTGGGCTTCCATGAAGAAAAAAGAAGTGTAAACATTTTTGCACGATTACAGCTTTTTACAGTGCGATACAAGAATCCGTTTGCTAGAAATAAGGCAATAAAATGTCAAACAAATAGGCTGAAAGACGAAAAATCAACTACAACAACATAGCTACGGCTTCCTAGGTATTGCTGTGTCTTATTTTGAAATCATCGCATATCTTTTTGTCGAGTCAAGAACCTGGCTCATAACAAATGAGCCAGGTGGTGCTGAGTAGACAGGGACAGCGCTTGCACACATTTCAATCCAAGTGATAATTTGCAGTTTTCAGCACTATGGATGAGCTTAGTGTACATTGAAAAACCTGGACAGTTGCGTTTTCTATGCTACTGATTTTACAGTTCTGATATCCGCGGATGCGATTGTGGATATTACCGTCTTAGCATCCGCGGATGCAGACGCAGCTGCGGATGCCGAAAAATACGCGAATTGTGGTTGTGGATGCGAATATTTGCCACATCACTACTGTAAACTAGATTTTCGCCCCCTTTGCTATTGAGACCTATGGCCCCTCGAGTCCACAAACGAATGCTTTTATTGAAAAGGCTTCAAGGAGCCTCACTGCAATTTCAAGGAATACGAGGGCCAGATATTTCTTTCGGCAACGCCTCGGTGTTGTGATTCAGCGGGGTAACGTTCTCTTCTCTCTTCGTGATGGGTATCATGAGTGGAGGAGAACTTCTGCTGCATGATTATTATTATTGCCTCCATGTTTATTAACCACCGCACTCGCATTACAGTGTGATCCAAGAAGTGAGGACTTCTGCTGCATTAAGTTGCAGGTCCGCGCAAGGTTCACTGTAGTATTCCGAATGGTTGCGTGGCCTCAGTCTTTGACGTGTTTGAGGCTTCAGACCTGTAATAACAACACACTGGGTGGAGGCCATAGAAAATTATACCCTTCGAAAGTATTCTATTAGCTTAGCGTTGCGAGCTGAACTCATTTCCTGTTATATGAGTTGGTAGACATTTAAATTGGCTAAAAAAATGCAGTTTTCCAAATCCTGTCTCTTGTCTCTTTGCCGCGACCTTATTCCCTCTACCGACTGAAGTATGATGATGATATCTTCATTTTGCAATTTTACAACAACTGCAAAAGTGTGACGCCGCAACTTTGGACCAAAAGTTTAACCTTCCTTACATCCCAAGAGAATTTGAGGCTCTGTTGTGCTCGGGTGATGCTTATGGTTGGCCATCAGTGTTATCCCTCAAAATATTTACGTCATTCCATAAAAGTTACCGAGTTTCTGACGCTTCATTTGTGCGCCAAATATGCATGGCATGGCAGGTACAGAGCATGGTAAAGCGACCCCATATAACGATGAGAGGAAACAAACGGAGCTGTGAATAAAACTCATAGTCAAATTTCATTACAATACCGTCAAGTATTTTGTGAAATTCCATGCATTTGAACAATTTTGCGTAGGGCGAATTTTACTACTAGCTTTTTGCTAGCCTGTATTGGATGTGTGGTCCAATATATTATTTGACGGTCTTCATGTATCGCACATATGTCGCTCCAATGGTCTTTAATGACTCTAAGGTAGTATTATTTTGTCAACTAATTATAATAATAAAATGTCCAATTGATAAAGTGCCCAAACGACAGCCCGTACTCAGTGGAGTCCCACAAGGTACTGTGCTTGGTTCAATACTCTTCCTCATTATGATAAATTATATGGGGCACTAATGCAAGTTTGCCGTTCCCTCCTCGTTTCTGGATGACACACGAATATTAGCGGCGGTACAGTCAATGGCAGACGTACGAAATGTTCGATTAGATCTAACCAATATCGTTAACAATATGACCTCCAACGAAACAAAACTTGAACTGTTACGATACGGGAAAAGCTCCTCCCTTGCTGATTAGACGTCGTACACAACGAGAGATGGGAATGATACCGAAAGAAAGTGAATTTTAAGGGACCTTGCGGTGCGCATGCAAGATAATGCCACTTTTAAAAATCACGTGACTCAAGTTGTTACAACTACAAGAAATGGACCGGACGGGTGCACCAAACTGTCTCCTCACGAGAGGCAGGCACAATGCTCACCTTATGGAAACAACTGATACTGCCGAGCATAGCATCCTGTTCACCTCTTTGGATGCCTAGCAAACAGAAAGACTTTGAGCGCCTCGTGGCTACCCAGAGATCATTCACTGCTAAAATCCAGTACACACAAGAATTAAACGATCACGAAAGACTGGCTCAACTTCAAATGTACTCGATTCGACGGCGATTCGAGCGCTTTACGATCATATAATTATGTTTGGAAAATTCTGGAAGGAATTACTGTCAACGTCAGGAAGCAAAGAATGCAACGGGAGGACTCAATAGGACTGAAATAAAACAGCTAAAAATGAACAAAAAACAAAATACAAAAGTTCATCTATTGAGGGGCGATCTTCAATGGGTAGGACGACTGCATGTCGTTAAGGTTTGGTTTCAGTTTGTTAATGAACAGAGACTCT
>LQNS02276620.1:2108024-2153477 GCA_001587735.2 Parhyale hawaiensis
CAGCACGGACTGCTTCTCCTGCTCTTCACACTACTGGATCTTCAAAATTCTAGAATTAAGGCAAAAAGAAAACCTCGATAGGTGTATCCATTGTACTCTGTATACGAGATAATAAATGATATTTGTTTGTTTTGTTTTGTTTGGGGGTCGTACACCCAGAGGAACTCAAAAGTTATCCACGCCTTAACTAGGCAGTCGGGATATTACGTTTATCCTACTTCTTTTCATGTTTACCTCCGCCAAAGAGGTTATGTTTTCGTCGGCTTTGTCTGTCTGTTATTACCTCCGCCAAGGAGGTTATGTTTTCGTCGTGTTTATCTGTCTGTCTCTTTGTCTTTCTGTCTGTCACCAAAATAACTCAAAAAGTTATGAATTGATTTAGGTGAAATTTACAGGGATTGTTAGGTATGTTAGGAGGAACAGATGATTAACTTTTGGTGAAGATATGTCCATCCCTTTGTTTGTTTGTTTGTCTGCCTCATTTTTCTTGATGCCATAACTCAAAAAGTTATAGATGGATTTTGATGAAATTAACATGAGTTGTTAGGTACATAACAAAAAGTAAATGATCAAATTTGGTAATGATTCGCTTGTTTGTTCGTTCGTTTGTCACTGTTTTTATTTTTATGCTTGTTAGCACAATAACTCAAAAAATAATAAATGGATCCCTATGAAATTTAAAGGGGTTATAATTAATGTTAAATTACATAAATGATCCAATTTTCGTGCAGATCGGTTTGTTCGTTTGTATGTTTGACTCATGTTTGTCATAACGTTTGTCAACAGTATAACTCAAAAAGTTATGAACGGATCTAAAAAAAAATTACTGAATGTGTTAACACTGTTTAAGGGCACAAATGATTCGATTTTGGTGTTGATACAAAGAAAATCATCGTCCCGGAGCCAATTTTTTGTAACCGCTGAATTGCTTGGCGGAGGTATTCGCTCTTAGAGTGCCCTAGTCGACTTACTGCACATACCCATGCTCGCTGATTCAGTACAGGAATTACCTGCTGATTTGATCAACGTTTTTCTTTGTCTATCATCTATGAATTATTTGCTTTTAGTATGATGAGCAAATGTGTAAATGCATGATTACCATTTTCATTATAATGACGTTGGTAAGGTAATATTGATTTTTCTCTCTGTTGGTTGTTCTTAAGCTGTGTAGGGCTCAAGCTGTTATATTTATGAAATAAGATAGTTCAAAACGGCAGTGAAGCGAGCGTCTTTCGCAGAAGGTAAATACAGTTGAAGGTGAAGATATTTGCAATAAATGTGGTATTTCCTCATTTTTCCTCTGGAAAATCACACCTTTTGGCTGAATAGGAAGTCATCCAATATTCGAAGTTTGTGCGGAAACAATGTGTGAAAATACAAAAGTTTAATAACTTTATGCGTTTGTTGGGATTTTTCCAGCGCCAAAGTTTACCTTGCCTTCGTCTGAATAATTTCCGGCGGTTCTGGATTTGTTTGCACGCACAACTTTTGGCTGAATATTCCCTTGAGAGCCGAGGGCTTGTGCGAGGCATCCCGGCTCCTGTCCTAATCTCCTGCATGCTTTCAATGCTCTTTTTGCTATACAAACTTGAGAAAATACAAGGGCTGAATGAAAAAAGATGGAGATTAATACAGATATCTGTGAGTTACACAAATGAATATATGTCCTCAGTGTCTGCCGTTATTTACATGTCTGAAGGTGAAGTTTGTATATAGGTACATCCTAAGCATTTTTGTTTTGGCAGATTGTTAAACTGAAAGAACTTAAGCATTTAATGAAAATGAAAAAGAAATCGAGTACCGAGAAGGCGTTAAGTATCATCATCTGAAAGACATATCTTCGTCTGAAATCCATATGGATGTTGTCCATATCCGTATGAAATAATGACAGACTACGAGAAAAAAGTTTTATACGATTATCTCAGAGATTTCTGTGCTAGGCTCAGTCTTCTCCTCGTAGTTCGTATTTCGAGAGTGACAGTTAATAGTTTGGTCCTAAACAATTATATTGCATATTTACGCCTCGCTTACACAGTCGTCAATCAGATATTAGTTTAAAAATATAAAGATGATCGGCATCGCGCCAAACATTCTTGATATCTTGCTCCGGTTGCCACGTTACCGTTCACTCTTGTGATCATCCAGCCGTACCCATACCTTACATTTTTGTTGTTATGTACCTGTATCTATTCTTATTCTTAATTTGTGTAGTCCTGCACCCGTATCAATATTATCTCCACATTCTTGTTGTCATGTCCCCGTGCTCATTGTTATCCTTGCGTATTTGTTGCTGTGTACTCGTGCCCAATTTTGTCCTTGCATGCTCTTAGTTTTGCGGCTGTATGCACACTTATCCTCACAGTCTCCCAGTTTGCACTCGTACCCATTTATCCTTACGTTGTAAACATCATAAATCTTCACTTTCGCTAAGTTCACAGGTAAAACTGCAACCGCGGCCGGCACAGGTTCGTCCATAAACCTTGGCAATATGGCGGCAGTGGTCGCATTAGGTCTCGTCACCTGGTCAACAGCCCATTATACTAACTGACACACCACTTTGTCCTTTTTGACATGTGTGCATGGGTTTCCGTTTCTATCGGCATACAGACCGAGTGTTGTTATAACTTTTAATGAGATGATATATTTTTAATTATGACTTCCGCCCAGTATACATTTGTTTATGGGTTTTGAGCGCAGGTCAGAGGCCCCAATCCGCCATAGACTGTGGCCACACAACTATTCCGAACATACCATTCAGGTATGGGAATGAATCTCACACGTACGCTACTCAACACAGGGATTTAGTTAGAGCCCCAAAGAAGCTACAGGCAGAGTGTGTAGCCAACCCCCAGAGTGCTCTGCAGCGGTTCCGCGAAGACGTGACTTCTCTCTCTCACTAACACCTTCATTAACAAGACAAAATTTAGCTCGCTCGATGAGAGGAAGATCCCAGTCGCGCTGCTCATTTGTCTCAGGTGCGAGGGCGTCTGCTCTGGTCAAGCTTCCGCCACAGCTTCCTGCTTCTGATGCACATCCTCACTACTGACGCTGAGAATTAATTAAATCCCTGTGAGCTCCGCTCCTCCGTCTGGGCTGCTGACTAGTCCATTCGAATGACAGTGTTTTTCTCAGGGGGAATAGGATGGGCCATAGACCATAGGGTTAGGTTAGTTAAGTTCACACATCCTATGTTATTTGGAATGGCAACCCCTTGGGGGTCCATGTAGGCTACCTCAGCCATTAGCTAGGCCTTCATGAGGTCTGTCTTTCGTGCCCACTTTGCTTCCTTCCCGATTTCATACTCATACTTGCTCATGCTTTATTCCTTTCTTCCTCTTCTTTCCGGACTTGCTGTTCACATGCGCGTTGATCCTGTGTGGGAACACCTTCATGCATGGGTTCCCCATTTCTATCGATATATTATATGTCTCTTGCTCTTTCCTCTGTAATATCGTCCTGCTCAGAAACGGAAACATTATATATCTGGCTATAACTAACTATGACTGTGTTCACGTTCATGCTAATGGCGTTCGCGGACTGTCCTGCCGATCCAGCGGTGGTCGGACCTCCCGGCACCAGGCAGTCATAACCATGGCTAAACTATGAAACAGGTTAACCCACGCCCAGGTAGCGCGTTAAACCCCCCCCCCCCACTCCTTTTCAGCTGTGACGTCAGGTGGAGAGACAGATGGCAAACAGTGTTAATTAGTTCATTCCTGTTACTTGCTTTATAAATAAGGTGAGCGTGGCCTTCCATGAAGAAAAAAAAGAAGGGTAATCAGTTCTGCACGATCCCAGTTGTTTACTGTGCGCTGCAAAAATCCGTTTGCTAGAAATAAGGCAATAAAATGCCAAACAAATAGGATGAAACACGAAAAGATTAATTACAACAACATAGCTACGGCTTCCTAAGTATTGGTGTGACTTATGTTGTAATCATCACATATCATTTTGCATATTAGTGCAGTCCGCCGTAGAAAAATACCGCGGAAGAACATGGCTTACAGAAAAAAAAAACTACCTCTGCAAACTTATTATCGGTGGAGTATTACAGGCAAATTGTTAACCGAAGGAGTGTTTTTTTTATTAGTTCAGGCTTCTTATATCAGTCGTTCAAAGCAGTCTATCCAGTAATTGAACAGTTTCCCCGTCGACATACCATTTTCTTTCGAGTTTTTGGAGAAAAACGTAATTATTGCGCCAACTTGGCAAGACAAGCATTCACAGCCTAATAAGAAAGATTTATTTCAATTTTCATGACTTATTTTGGAGAAATTAGTGTTGTCAGTGGTTACTTAGGAAAATTGGGTGGGAAAATGGAATTACTCATAATTACTACGTAGCAGTTTATCATTTTGCTGGGGCAAACAATGTTTGGAGAACTATAGATGTTAACGGTGAGAGCGAAAACTTAGTATGCTCTTTTTCTGTCAAAACTCACTTTTTTCGCTACTCCGGAGCTTTGGGAAAACGAAGAAGCTTCAAAAATTTTATTTCTTTCGTGTTCAAAACAGCCAAACATGAAACACCAGCCCATGGTAGAGGAAATAATGGTATAAATGGATTAGGCATACGATTGATACTTGCTCAACACCGACGTTCTTCACTCTACCTGAAGAGATGCGCAAAACAGTCAAAAATAGTCAAGCAATGAGTTAACCCGTTACGTAGTTCAGCCTTGGCTATAACGATGTGTTGAAGAGTGCATTAGCTAACGTTGACGTGCCATCAACCTTATAACCGGCTGGGTTAACCCGACAGCACAGGCGCCAAACTCGTTGCAAGCTATAAACGTTTGCGACTATTCTGTGTACGTGCATCGCTGTGCGTGCGAGCTGCGGTCAAGGTACGTGTGTTGTGTGCCACTGACGCAAGGCGCTGCATTGCAGATTAGGTTAGGTTAGGGTTAGTTTAGGTATGATTAGATTAGGCTAGGTTAGGAAGTGTTTAGTGTAGTGCTTCTGGTGGTGGTGACTCGGCAAGAAAGCTTACTTGAACGCACACACGGTAATCCATGTACACAGCGCGAGGGCAACCCGATAGGACGGTAGGCGACCTGATGCCTTCACGTTGATCCCGTGGAGAAAAGAGCGCTGTCTTGTTCTGAATTTTAACTTGCATGGACCCAACATGGACCCAACTCACTTGCGGGGGGACCTCCGCCCAAACGGGAGAGGCGGCTCGTGCAGCCGAAGCTAGGGAGTTTGCTCATTACGCAGACCTACCTCTCTATGAACTAGTGATGGGTTCGATGCCATTTTTTTACATCCGCGGATGCACGAGTGGATGTTGCCATCTTGATATTCGCAGATGCGGAAGCAGATGCAAAAAAGGTGCGGATGTTCCGCGAATGCGGATGCGAATATTCGCCCCACCACAAACGCACACACCCGCTCCCACGACGGCAGTTAATACAACGCTGGAGGGGGGACTAAGATGGTGCTGTGTAGACAGGAACAGCACTTGCATACATTTCAATCTAAATGAGAATTTGCAGTTTTCAGCCCTATTCATGAGCTTAGTGTACAATGATAAACCTGCGTCTCCTTTGCTGCGGATTTTACAGTTCTGATAACCGCAGATGCGATTGCGGATGTTACCATCTTAGCATCCGCGGATGCAGATGCAGCTGCGGATGTCAAAAACTGCGCGGTTTGTGGTTGCAGATGCGAATATTTGCCCCATCACTACTATGAACTAGATTTTCGCCCCTGTCGCCCTTGAGACCTATGGCCCCTTGGGTCCACAAACGAATGCTTTTATTAAAGAGGCTTCAAGGCGCCTCACTGCAATTTCGAGGGATACGGGGGCCAGATATTTCTTTCGACAACGCCTCGGTGTTGTGATTCAGCGGGGTAACGCTCTCTTCTCTCTTCGTGATGGGTATCATGAGTGGAGGATTATTCGTGCTGCATTATTATTAATACCTCCATGTTTATTAACCCCCGCACCCACATTACAGTGTGATCCTTGAAGTAATTACCGAGGTTCGTAATTACTTCAGGGTGTGATCCAAGAAGTGATGACTTCTGCTGCATTAAGTTGCAGGTGCTTCGCACGTCGATGTCGATCACGTCCGTGCGAAGTTCACTGCAGTATTCCGAATGGTTGTGTAGCCACAGTCTTTGACGTGTTTTGGGCCTCACACCTGTAATAGCAACACACTGGGTGGAGGCCATAGAAAATTATGCCCTTTGAAAGTATTCTATTAGCTTAGCGTTGCGAGCTAAACTCATTTCCTGTTATATGAGTTGGTAGACATTTAAATTGACTCACAACAAATGCAGTTTTCCAAATTCTGTCTCTTGTCTCTTTGCCGCGACCTTGTTCCCTCTACCGACTGAAGTCTGATGATGATATCTTTATTTTGCAATTTTACAACTGCAAAAATGTGACGCCGTAACTTTGGACCAAAAGTTTAACCTTCCTTACGTCCCAAGAGAATTTGAGGCTCTGTTGTGCTCGGGTGATGTTTATGGTTGGCCATCAGTGTTATCCCTCAAAATATTTACGTCATTCCATAAAAGTTACCGAGTCTCTGACGCTTCATTTGTGCGCCAAATATGCATGGCATGGCAGGTACAGAGCATGGTAAAGCGACCCATATAAAGATGAGAGGAAACAAACGGAGCTGTGAATAAAACTCATCGTCAAATTTCATTACAATACCGTCAGGTGTTTTGTGAAATTCCATGCATTTGAACAATTTTGCGTAGGGCGAATTTTACTGCTAGCTTTTTGCTAGCCGCCTGTATTGGATCTGTGGTCCAATATATTATTTGACGGTCTTCATGCATTGCACATATGTCGCTCCAATGGTCTTTAATGACTCTAAGGTAGTATTATTTTGTCAGCTAATTATAATAATAAAATGTCCAATTAATAAATTGCCCAAACGACAGCCCGTACTCAGTTGAGTCCCATAAGGTACTGTGCTTGGTTCAATACTCTTCCTCATTATGGTAAATTATATGGGGCACCAATGCAAGTTTGCCGTTCCCTCCTCGTTTCCGGATGACACACGGATATTAGCGGCGGCACAGTCAATGGCAGACGTACGAAATGTGCGATTAGATCTAACCAATATCGGTTAACAATAAGACCTTCAACGAAACAAATTTGAACTGTTACGATACGGGAAAAGCTCCTCACTTGCTGATTCGACGTCGTACACAACGAGAGATGGGAATGATACCGAAAGAAAGTGAATTTTAAGGGACCTTGCGGTGCGCATGTAAGATAATGCCACTTTTAAAAATCACGGGACTCAAGTTGTTACAAATACAAGAAATAGACCGGACGGGTGCACCAAACTGTCTCTTCACGAGAGGCAGGCACAATGCTCACGTTATGGAAAAACTGATACTGCCAAGGATAGCATCCTGTTCACCTCTTTGGATGCCTAGCAAACAGAAAGACCCTGAGCGCCTCGTGGCTACCCAGAGATCATTCACTGCTAAAATCCACGGCATGAAAGAATTAAACGATCACGAAAGACTTGCTCAACTTCAAATGTACTCAATTCGACGACGATTCGAGCACTTTACGATCATATAATTATGTTTGGAAAATTCTGGAAGGAATTACTGTCAACGTCGATAGGCTAATCCAGGCCAGACACTCAGACAATATTGGTCGCACTGACGAAGCGCGAATTCCGATTAAAACTGGTGGTGATGCAATAGCCACGAAGTATTCTAATAGTTTTGCGGTCCGGGGGGGGGGNAATTTTGCAATTTAAGGCGATTTTTCTGGTGAAATTAGTTAAAATACTCCTAGGCTGCTCAGCAATAGATTCGCCGATGTGACGTCACTTTTTGCTGCTAATTTTTCGTGAGTCCTCCCGTTACGCTCTTTGCTTCCTGGTCAACGTCGATAGGCGAATTCAGGCCAGACACTCAGACAATATTGGTCGGACTTACGAAGCGGGAATTCCGATTAAAACTGGTGGTGATGCAATAGCCACGGGGGGGGGGCGAGTTTATTCAGCAAAATGCCACGTCACATTCGAAATGTCACCGGTACAGAGACTGCGAAATTAAAAAAACTTACTGGAAGCATACTTACTGAAAGTGCCAGATAAACCAGTTGTAAGCGGCTACGTGAACTGTGGGATAACACGCTGTTATGCAGGGGCCACACTAGGCATTCGTACGAGCAACGCGCACCTCAATCAGAAATCTTTGTTGTATATCGGAACGACAGTAGGTGACACACTTGCGACGGGAAGCTGCTCATCCGCCATACAAAGTCCCGTCCAGACTACCGCGCACATGTTCCGCAGAACTTCGTTGCTCACACTCCTTGATCCGAAGAAGCTGCAGTTTTTGTCACTGGTAATAACTTATTTTGCTTCTAGTATCGATACAACTAGGAATAAAGAATCTCTGTAAGTGTAGATACCAGTAATAGCGTGCTACAGCAATGTGCGTACTGCCAAGTCAGCTTAGGTCTACATTTTCATACTTTTCTTGACCACGCGGTCGTGCTTTCGAAGGCGCGGCAATACATTCAATCAAATTAACAATGAAGAAACAAATACTTTTTTTTTGCAAGTAAAACTAAATTTTTTCTCAAATATGTGTTTAACTAACCTATTTTTCATAAATTTATAAAAAAGTAAAAAAAAATATTATCTGAATTTCAGGAGGCAAAGGGTTAATTAAACCACTGGCTTGGAGAGCAACTCCAAAAATGATTGACAAGTAAAGGTAACTCTATAATTTTCTGTTCCCCCACAGGTAGTGCAAAGGGTTCGAACATTTATTTTTCTACGAACTTAAACACAACTGTGTCCACAAGACAAAACGGCGATAAAATGTTTACCGTCAACTCAGTATTCTCAGCAAGTGTCACTACTGTAGTGATGTTTCATATTTTTCGTCAAATTTGCTGTGAAATAGAAATCAGAGAGGCTTGAATCTTTTAAAATATCTATAAAGAAACAAGAAAGCCTAATGGAACGCCTAATTTATTCATTTTGCGGATGAACCTGCTTTGTTTGCTGCCTATATCGCGCGGAAGTATCAAAATGGACGCCGCGAACGCACAGAGCTGCAATTTGACGGCAGAAATCAGCAAAAATGCCTTAATGTGAACAAATATTTCATTTCATCTCAATTCGTAGGATAAGTAACTAAAAAATACTTTATAAATACAAAAAAAGGGGGCTTTAAAAAGCCCTCAAAATCACACTGTAAATACAAATTCGATTTACGCGGCTGTATGACCAGCTGGTTGCCCAAAGAAAACCTCAAGCGACCTTTCGCCACGTAGGCGCAACTTGTCTGTTGCTAGCAGCAATTTTGCTGCTCGAAGTCGTACGAGCTGCGCGTCCTGACAGCAAGTTGCGAGGATGAATGCCTAGTGTGGCCCCTGCATAAATTAGCCACCCCTCTGGTCACGGACTGTAGCATCACCTCTGCATAAGATGGATGGGTGGCGTGCACCACAACACCCACCTGGACCTCGTCCGAAGAATTATCAAGTAATCAAGTAAGTAATTAAAAGTCTAGGTGACGCACGCTATATTAGAGGAATGGCATTAGATATTATTAAGTCAAATCTGTGAAGTTTATTGGTTGTAGTAGACTCTCATAACAAAATGTCGCATATGAAAAAGTTTCTAATTTCTACAAATGTACCCTCCTAGCTACACGTGGATGAAACAGATTCAAATGATTACACCATCGAGTTGAATTTCTATTATATAAAAAAATGCCGCTAAGGGGTCTATATATTGTGTAGTGCAGAAGTCTGAAGTACCTACAATCTCTTTTGAAAGTTAATAAATTTTACAGTAACTATTGCAAGGCAGGTATGATCATTAGGTAATAATATGCTCTCATGATTATACAATATTCCCTAATGTTATGTTTAATGCACCATTATTCCTGTATCTTCTTTTTTCACTCGATTCAGGAAATGCTCGACAAGCCATCACTTTGTATAAGAATATTATTGTTGTTCACATACTTTCCAAATACGTTCTCATTTAAAATTATTACAATTTATCTTGTTAACCTTCATTTTTCTCAAAGCTAGGAATTGTTAAGTATTACACGCGTACCCTCACTTTATTAAAGCTTTTACATAATAATGATTTTTACGGACATACCTAATTTACCCATTGCGCTTTGTGACCAAAATAGGCTTGTGGGTCTCCAGGACTCCACCTTACCTTATCGACGACATTATGAAAGATTTTACTGAATAAACGATCGGGCTTCTCTTTAGTTCCAAAGATTAAACTGGAATTGCTTTCAATAACCATCGACCTAATCTTGTGATTGTCCTCTTCGAATGAACGTCTACTGCGTGGGGAGATAACAAGTCTCCTATAGAGACGAGGAGTAACACAATCCTCTTATTGGTTCGATAAGAGGGGATGGTGAAGTGTGGGCCGCCGCACTGCTGCCATTTACAGACTTGGTAGACAGTAAGCTGGAGGACAGGGAGGCACAGAGAGCTGTACTATATACGGTACCTGTAAAACATGTGGTGTACCTCAGCTTCAAATACAATAATACTAGGTTGTCCTAAAAAATTCATAAACACATAAAAAAATTGAAAATTTACTCGCCAAAAAAATAACAAAAACAAACAAACAAAGAAGTTATTCCTCAACATAAAGACCAACATTTTCCAAAACTTTTTGGAATCAGCTGGAGCCCAGTCAGGACTGTAAGCTGGATGTGGCAAAACATCAACGCCGCCCAGCTCTTCAAACTTGTCTTTGGTCTTCTTGGCGGTGTGAGGCTTAGCTTTGTCCTGCTGCATCAAAGCGCGTTTTCCGTTCAGCAGAGCCGGGTACTTCTCTTTAACTTTTCGTACACTGAAAAATTTAAAAAATCAATTTTTTCCCAAGTGTTTACGAACTTTGGAACAACCTAATATGCGCCTATTAGTCAGCTTAGACACCTATTCTAGCTGAACCGATCCTGACTTACCTATTTTTGACTAACCCAACATAACACAAACTCTGAGGTAAGCCTCCTACAATACCAAGACCTAAACTACATTACAAATTAGGTAGCGGAAATCAGTTGCTCGTATTGTCTTGTCATCCAATCATAATTCGTAACATCCTTGAGTCTTGAGTGTGTGTCGGAGCAATTTCCCGAGCTTTTTTTCGACTTGAAATCAGTGTCAGTTTAATTTTTTTTAAATTAAAATCATCGATTGAGTGTTAGCTACATACTACTTCATTACCATTCAGGTTTTTACGGTACAATCTATCAGTACTGTATAATAAAAAATTCACGTCGTGTTTTTATTTATTTATTTATAACTATATTTATATCTTTCCTGTCACGCTCTATGGGAATAAGATAGGAGAAAATTCAGATTTAAAAAGGCGAAAAAAAAAGTTGGGTACCTTGGAATCTTTTTCTTCAGTATTAGATAGGGGAAAAATGAGGAAGCCCAAAAGACGGCGGGGGTTTTGGTGAAGTGTTAATTTTTTGCCGTCATTTATAATGACGGCACGGGCCACTAGTACTATAATAAGAAAGCCGTCTGTCCGTCAGTCCGTCCGTTCGTCTGTCCGAAGCCTTATGTTTCCCCTATCTAATACTGAAGAAAAAAATTCCAAGGTACCCAACTCTTCTTTTTGCCTAACCGTATCCAGGATACGAACCCGAGAATTCCCGGGTTATTAGTGAAGGCCTGGTCACGGGCCTTTGTGAACTTGGTTGCTTTTGTGCACTTGGATACAGTGGACTTTGTGGATGATGAAATTTGGAGTATTATTAACTTTTTCGATAGGATGGAAAGATATTTTCAAAAACGTACTTTCATGACTTATTCAACAAAAGGGTTGCGTTTGGTGCACTAGTTGTTCTAGAAAAAATAAAGATTTCAGTAAGATCGAGCTAAATATTGATGGTCATAACGAGGGCTTGTTTGAGCACCAACGCTAATGAGCAGCTAAATATGGTGAAATCCTCTGTTTAGGCCACCGTGAGGTAGTGATGGGGCGAATTATCGCATCCACATCCGAGGAACATCCGCACCTTTTTTGACAACCGCATATGCATCCGCGGATGCTAAGATAGTAACATCCTCAATCGCATGAGCGGTTAACAGAACTGTAAAATCCACAGCAAAGGAGACGCGGATGCGCCGGTTTATCACTGTACACTAAGCTCATCCATAGGGCTGAAAACTGCAAATTATCCTTTGGATTGAAATGTGTGCAAGCGCTGTCCCTGTCTACAAAGCATCATCTAAGTTTTTTTTCCACCAAGTGTTTTATAAACAGCCGTCGTGAAAGGGTGTGTGTGCGTGTGGGCGGGTGGGTGTGTGTGTGTTGGGGTGAATATTCGCATCAGCGGAACATCCGCATATTTTTGTACATCCACGGATGCTAAGATGGTAACATCCGCAATGGCATCCGCGGATGTCCAGAAAATGACATCCGACCATCACTACCGTGAGGTGTGGCGTACACCAAGTTGAGTGCAGCTTTACACTTTGCTTGCTTGCTGGTTAATGGGAAATACCTAATTAAATTAATAAATATGCGAGTATAAATAATTAAGTACACAACAAAACAGAAAATAATTATTTCCTATGGATTAACAAAAATATCTATAAAACTTTTATGTATTTTTTACATTCATTATAATGAAATATCTAGGATGCTAAATTAAATTTTAATGGAGTAAAGTTCAATTGAATTAATCGCAATCGTCTAGCTTTAGTGGTTAACAATTTGTAGCCTTATAAAGAAGAGTGTAGGTTTTTTCTATCACCCTGTATCAATATAAAATAAATAAATTTATAAACACAATAGATAGGTCTTTTTTATTATGTTGTCATGGAATGATCTGAAGAAAACGTAGATTTTTTAGGTTACTCAATGCAAATTACGCGAGTCAATAAACTTAGTGTATAATACAGTGTTACCGAACAATACTATAGAAAAGTGTACATTTTATACAAATAAAATATTTTTATATAAGTGCCAAGCAACACTATAAAACAGTGTATGTTTTTTTATTCGGCATTTATGCATATGCGAATCAATAAACAAATACACAGTTTGGTCATTACAATAATGCTTGCTGCAAGTCAAACAAGTAGAAATTAAGAAGTCAATTATTGATGCGTCTCTTCTCTTCTTCCCTGCCAGCACTTACACAGCTGACAGGCATCAGCCCCCCCCCCCCCTCTCCACCTCGACACCAAGCACAAGCAATATATGCCATGAGACCATTAAACTCAGACACTCTCACTCAAGAGCAATGAATCCATCAGTGGGAATTATCGCCATTAATTCTTTTTATTGCTAGCCGTTTGCGATTCCCAAAAAGAGGGTCTCTATTTTCTAGAACTACCTACTACGAGCCGATAAACCGGGAGCGTGAGTTTTCCAATTATGAACGATCCAAGAAAAATAAGCTGTTTCAGTAATTCCTAGGGAGAATTTTATGATTTTCCTTAGTTAATTATTGTGAAGTTATTGTTAAATTTTCTTCGCTTGAATATAGTTCGCTGTGACGAAGTCGAATCAGGGCTGTCTAGTCAACAGCATAGCCTTTACCGTTTCTGCGTTCGAAGGCTGCGGAAAATGTCACCAATATAATTGTCTGGGGCCAGTGCGCCCGCCCCTACCTTCCCTTCCCCTCTCCAGTTTAGCGAAACTTGGGGCGACCCGAGTGTCTTACCACGGAAGTCGTTGCATCTGGCCGCAATGTTGTTCACATATTCAGTTTCCACGTTCTGTTCAACTCCTATAATTTTAGACCTGACTAAGTCCTCCATGTTCTATTGCGCCGCAGAGCAGGCTTCGGGGCTGCACTCAGTGCCTCTATACTACGAGTTAACGAGTTGAAAGCCCTCGAATGAGATTCCGGACGGCTTATTGCCATATGGAGTAAATAATCTTGCGCGTGGCGTGCAAATTGATGATACCTTATGTGCACCAAATCTTGGCTGGGTGTACGGACAGGCTTTAACTTTTCACTGGATAGTTTATTTTAAATGTTACATGCCTGACTCTGTCATTCCTGCTACATGGTAACGTAGAACACAGGACACGTTCGATTGTCCCTGAAATAAGGCTTTCGGGGCTTGACTTCTCCGAAATTTCCGACAGAAGCTTTTGACTTATCACTCGAAGACGCGTTGCAGCTGTTGGAAGCAACACACTTACGTTGAGCCGGCTCAAAAGTTCATTTTTAGGCAGCAAGATTGAGTTTCTGAACGTTCTGACAGTCTCAAGGGTAACCGATTGGGGGTCAATGCTTGAAACTTAATTCAGCGAGTCGAAGCCAGCGCACCTACCTGAAGTTCTGAACAAGTCAATATCGAAAGCTCCACTTTAGAGCCCAATCGAATGTGTCCTAAGTCGTACAGTAAAGGATTGAGTTCACATGGTGTTGTCGTTTTAATAAAAATGCAGCCTTTTGGTCTTTTAACCGATTAACACAGGCAGTAAACTATTATTATTCGTAGGACTATAGTCAAACCAGCGTAAGGAGTCCGGTGGGCGTGGCTAAGAATGCAAAGCAACTTGGCCAAATCTCACTTAAGCGCGTGGTATAACTTGTCTCAATCGATAAAATTATATTTAAATTCGAATACTCAAAGTGCATTAGTGAATAGATTAGATTTGGCACTGCTGCGTTTAATTAAACTTGGAATTAAACTTCCTACAAAATGTTCCAAGTAATCGTTCGTATAATCCGCTACTGTTTGTGTTATCTTTCATATTATTGCTGCTATTGTCGTTTGCGTTCTCGTTTGTGTTATCGTTGGTGTTACTTAACCTTTTAATTAGTTTTTGAACCCTTAGCTACCAGCTCATTTGGTTTAAATACAGAGGTGAGGAGGAGAGGTACTTCTCGTGATCTCCGCAATAGCTGCAACTCTTTTGGCGGCTCTGCAGCCAGCGCTCCTTACTTATGTCTTGTGAGCTTAACGATCAGCGGCCCTTGCAGTAGTCACAATAAAGATATAATATAATTTTTTGAGCCGTTCTGCGAGGCACTAAGTTCCAAACAATATTTGTGTAGTATATATAAATCTTTTTGATTAACACGGGTGCGGGTCGTGGCTCCAATATCCCCACCCGAGGACGGCCTAACGGCCTACATGTGGTCACAAGTCTCTTCAAAAAAGCTTCTAGGGCCAGGATAGCAAGAAATGAAAAACCCGAAAAAGATCTTGCTCCGCTTTATTCTCAGCCACTCAGTTGCACAGTATAGCAAACATCTCAGTCCTTCTATGACATATAACTTAGAAAACAGATCGGCTTGATTCCCAGAACTAACTACATATAGGGTAGTCTACTGAAGAGGTGGTAACGTCATTTTCGCTAAAGATATGGAATTATTAATTTCCGAAAAAAGCTGGTGTCCTAATGTAAAAATAAGGCATTGAATCAAGATTAAAAAAAATATGTTATTATTTTCAAGAAAGCGAAAATAAAGCATTGCAGTGCGATTTCCGAAGAAGGTGGTGGAATCTCGCTTTCGGAAAAAAAAAGAAAGAAGAAAAATTTTACTTCTGAAGATGGGAGACATTCCCGAAACGTCAAGTTTTATATCAATAGTCGACTTAATATTTTGAATTTGAATATTTTCTGAGCTTAGTCTCTTTCTTTTATTTATTCTCTTCTTGTTACAGTACTAGGAACTGGCCGCGTTACCACCTCTTATAACCCAGTAACGCATAAAGTAAACATTTGTTTCTCGCAAAATCAGCAGCCCAGAGACCGCATATGGGTATATTTCCATAAGGCTATCCGTACCAAATCGTTTTTTACCTCCCCAATTGATACATCCTTAATAATGGATTGTATTCCTTGCTGGGCTCCTTTAGGCGCTGAAGGCTGATATCCATCGGCAGCACTTCCTGAAGTTGCCTTATCCTTCAAATCAAGCAAGTTCTGCAAGTCGTCCTATGCACATGGCCTCCGGGGGCACTCGGGCAGCGGTGCCCCACTGCATGTTGCCCGTCTTCCTTCCATCCATCAGAACAAGAACAACAATATTGCAATAACTTCAACACGCGCCGTCTGAACATCATGCAAATTTGTTCTGTTAACATTCATGCCCGAGAAACAGCGGATCCTAAATTCGTTACACCAAATCGGGTCGCACTTAAATTAACGCATGCAAAGGAAGACCAGGACGAGGAGAGCGTGAACGAATCTCAAGCTGAGGCTGCTTGTCTGCAAAACTTAGACACTTTAAAACTTTTCACCAGTCACGTAATTTGGTCCTGGGCTTCTTGAATGATTTTAAATGAGTTATTTGTACGCACACACGCAGAACACTTGTGGTCTTGGTTTCGAGTGTTATTCTAGAAAGGTTACATATTTGTGTGGACACAGAGAACTATATAGTTATACTGCAGGGAAATAATGAAAAGAAAAACTTTCTGACTTTTTAAGACTAGCTGATGCTGTTATGTAGACTGTTTAGGACAGAGAACAAATTTTTTCTTTATACCAATATTTTGTAGAAAAAAATGGCAATATTCTATCAGTTGCAAGAATTATGTAGTCGCCTTCAGGATGTGTTTTTGGAAGATTAGGTAGAGCACAATAGACGGACCAACAGACCCATTACCATTGAGCATGAAGGACTTACGCTCCTGCTGTGCCCTGCTTCTTATCGTACATACTCGCTAACGACCATCCGCTGCATCATTTGTCAACTTTTCATTTAATGCTATTCCAACGGGAATGCGTACCACAAATATATCTAAAAATGAGACATGCTCGTCAAGTTTCAGTTGCAATTCAAAAGTCAGCATCCACTGGTGACTTAGCTAGCGGCATTTCTGAAGACTGTAGGTTCAGAATTTTTTTAAGTCCATTGACTTGTTAGATTAGACCAGTAGGGCTGCTTGTCTGTATTCTATAGTTTCATTATTTTCACACTCGTATCTTGCCCTAACGTAGACGACTTATAGTTACTTATATTGGTCTACATCCTACTATTAGAGGGAAAAAGTGTGCTGCTCTAAAAACGTAGACAAGTTTAATTGAAGAAATAAACTAGGAATATATATAAATTTTAACTTACTTACTTACTTACTTAGAACTCATGTACTACTGGTATACCAGAAAGTTCTTGCCCATTTCTGTTACACAGTTCACTATATAAGAACGTAACAAACTCTTTTGGTGATCTAATCAAAAATTCACTAATCATCATGGGCGTTTAAATCGTTCCAGGTTCTTAGGTCGATGTTCTGTTATTGATATTCTAGCGAGCACTTCGGCTTACCGCCTGCACTTCTGCCCTTTAGTTCGGAAGGCTTATTTTATTCCACACACAGAAGTCTGCCTTAAAGTTCGCATTAGAGTGCAGTGGTGCAACGCATGCCTTCCTTCGGAACATTTGCAAAACTTACATTGCTTCGAAACCTTCGAACAAAGTAAAGACTGCTGGGAGGAATTTCAATCAGTCTCGACCGTACCGAAAAATACGGCTGCCCTGAAACCCTGCGAAGGCTTTCCAAAGCCTTGACGAAAAGAAGTGCCTTAAAATTAGCTAAGGGGTTCTTATTTCTCGGTGCGATGCAACAGTTTGCTGCTCGGATACTGAGCCTTGGCTTTATGAGCTAATTAGCGGAGGAGAGCATATGCTCAGCCTCCAGATTTTCTGGCGAGCTACTGGGAATAAGTTACTTTTGGGTAAGCTGCAGGAAGCAAATTATTGGAGCTATACGGGAGAGCAGTGCTCGGTGCGATCTGCTGGTATACCCGTATACACTGCATGGTATACGTGTATACCTATACCAGTATACACTGCATGGTATACGTGTATACCTATGCCAGTATACACTGCATGGTATACGTGTATACCAATACCTGTTGCATTTCCTGAGCCGTTACCCAATAATGTCAATTTTTGTGGACAATATTAATGGTGATATTCTTACGAAAAACAAACGTTTACTTCATACGTTAATAGGTAAAATTCCTTATTCAAGAGCGTCACGAATACTTACTTAGCAACTGTACGCAGACAGCGCTCAGTTCATAACCGATTGTGGTTTCGGACTCAGCCTTTTCTATTGTATTCCTCTCGCTACACTCACTTTCTCTATGGAATCTTTAACTATAGCGCGCAACCAATAACGTCTCAGTTTTATATCTATTTGTGATCGCACGGTCAACTTGACGAGCAGATAGTCAACTAGCACGGCGTTCATGGTACCTAGGCTACGCTAGGCACAGACTTTTACCGTGCATGCATTGGTACGAGGGGCGATTGCTAAGAGCATTCCGTTCATAACGCCACAGCTCAAACCATGTGCGTCGGCCGATTGTAGTCTTTTGCACTTCAGAGCACTATGGATTTATCCAAAACGGGTACTTGTGTGTCTGTGTTTCCTAGTTGAGATGTGCAGTCATGGTAACTTTATTGGTGCCTTTGTCGGTTGCTTCGACTAGGCCTAGAGACAAAAATTCTAGCGAGTTGGTGTACTTGATGCATTAGGTGGGGCAATTGCGTGACTTAAGCTGAAGGTGCGATTTTTATTTTGAAGTATTTATACGTATAGTAAACGAAGGCAAATTTGTATGTTTCATGCATTGACGAAGTAATGCTGTGGAGCCTTTTACGTTAGTGACCACAAGGAACGTTTCAAATTTAATGTTACTTACGAAAATTGTTGTAATTAATGAAAGAAATTACGCATTTTTTTAATTTAAAATGTACTGGGCAGTAACAGCGTGACTTATTCTACATCAGCTGAAACAGAAAGCTCATCCAGTACAGCATTAGTTACATACAGTTAGAATTTAATGCTCCAATATGTTGAATTTTAGGTAATATTGAAGATGCAATAATTCCAGATAATGATATAATTTTAGGGAAAATTTACTGTAGTGGGATAGAAATAATTATGAAGCGTGCGCATAAGCGGGAACGAAATACTTGCCTAATTCGCTCTTGGTTCTTTGATTTACAGTTGGAATAAGCCTATCCTGTCCTTGAAGATCCTGCCTTCTTGTTACAGTAAATTGTTTTTAAATTCAATCAAGTTCAGTCATTGCTCATACACTAACGCTTGATTGTGATTTGTCATGTCCTTGAACTTTCTGCCTTTTCAAAATAATAAATTGTCTTAACAGAAAATGCCCACTGAGCAAGAGCGCCTACAAAGCCTCACCAAATTGGCCACTTTCCCGCCAGCTCTTTAGGAATAATTGGTCTCAGCTAATTTGGCTTATGAGATTTGCCATTAGGAATTAATTCGGAACAGGAGCGGGTGAGCTAGTTAGTGACTTGCTTGGGAGCTGTTGGCAAGAATACGCGGGCTTGCGAACTTCATTTTGTCAACCGTGGTTGCACCGTGATCCTGTTTAGCGCTACGATGTGGTGGTATACCATGGTATTTCTCTTTATTATGCTATCCTTATCAACCGTGAATGAGGTGATGATATTTTCTTTTCTTTTTTTTTTGTATGGTTTTCCACTCAAAAAATGCCAGGGGGAATTGAGCTATTATCACCATCTCCTGCAGGGTGACCTAGATGTGAAATATGCAGAAACTGATGACTCGGCACTTTCTGCTCTCCCCCAGGTGATTAGTCTTACGTCATGAATCGTTCTAGTTCCATTCTATTTTATTTTCTTCTGTTATTTTATAATTGCATCAACTACTCTTCTCCTAATTTGAATAAAAACTAAGCTGAGGGACTTTACAGTTTTAGTTTTACCGAGTAATCGCTAAGTCAAAATAATACCATAAATTAGCTGATTTTTCTCGCACATTTCCCAATTTTCTTATTAACAACAAAGGCAACATTTCAGTGAACGGCAATGCTCTCAACGATCTTTCTTGTCTGATGCTGAGCTGTTACCAAAATAAAAATCAACTGCACGAGCGATGGGGAACGTATTCAAATCCGTACTTTTAAAGTAAATTAAAGTATAAACTAAAAGTTAAAGTTTTGTTTTATAAGAAAAATATTCGATAAAGTTATCTTCAATATTTCCTCAGGTTATCTTCATGTAGGCGTTGTCCACATTCTCATACTTCAGTGAATCTTTCGAAATGAAGGCATCGACCCTATAGAATATATATATATATTGGCACCAAGTTCAATCGCTTTGTAAAAGAGTTCTGTGTCCTATTCTAATTCTACGAAAGAAGCCTTACTAGCAAGTTACCCCAACGGGGTTAAGATAGGGAAATAAGAATGAAATAGGGTCTACAATTTTTTACTATTTCAAGCTGTATGAAATGTATTTTATTTAACGGATATTAATGAACGCTCTCGTATAGCAATAGCATTATGAAAATAACCGCATATGACCACTTGTCCGGTACATGGCTAAGTGATTAAAAATACTTCACGCTGAGACACCATAAGTTCATAAATTAACTCGTTTATAACGGCAGCTTGTTTCGGAATTTTATAGGCGATTATGCGAACTTATCCAGTTACGTCCCAATTACCGTTTGATAAATGTCTTCGAATTTCCGTTAGAGTCTCCGCTACCTGACGTACGATAATACAATAATTCCATGGGCTTTGCAAAATAATATAAGTAATAATATAAGTTATTTAGATAATAAGCTAATGTTTAGATATCTAAGGTTAATTAATTGATTAAATTAACCCCGTCTGTCATAATATACCATGTATGGAAATTTCTAAGTAGATACTGTATACTTTTACATTGTAGAAAAGCAAGAAGAATTCATATAAATTAACCCTACTTTACTCAGGCTCCGCTGTTTCGCTACATGCTTCTTTCTCCTATTGTATTGCTATGGAAGAACGAACCCTTGCGGCAAGGTAGCCCGGGGTAAGCCAGGAACGGTATAGAAAGCATTGAAGAAAATAGAGGACGTGTCATTTGGCCAGCCCTTGCGCGTAACATGTTTTGTTCGGTTAATACTTATCCATTAATCGTCGTTAACGATTTAACACATAAACTACGGTTGATTAAAGAAATATATTACTAAAGGTGTTTCAACAGGCGGAAACTTGGTTCGTAATATTCAAGGAGTAAAAGCAAGCCAGCCTTAATATCTAATTTCCAAGAGGCATTTGTGCAACTAGCCTGCCGATAAGTATCTACCCCATCATCTACGAGTACACTGTCATCGATGAGAATAGCCTCACACACGAAGGTATGCCGATAGGCTAACTTCACATCAGTAAGCATTGTATGCTTAATCCTGTACTACGTGCTTCCTGGAGGGACGAGTTAGCGCGCACACAGGGAGCATGACCATTTATTAGCTCAAAATACACACTCTTGCCAGTCTAATGCCGGGAACACACTAGGCATTTACTTAAGCAGAGGTCACACTAGGCATTCGTACGAGCAACGCGCAACTCACTCAGAAATCCTTGTTGTGTATCGGAACGACTGTAGGTGACACACCAGCGACGGGAAGCCGCTGATCCGCTATACAAAGTCCCGTCCAGACTACCGCGCACATGTTCTGCAGATTTCGTTGCCCATGCTCCTTGATCCAAAGAAGCTGCTGTTTTTGTCACTAGTAATAACTTATTTTACTTCTAGTATCGATACAACTAGGAATAAACAATCACTGTAAATGCAGATACTGCTTATAGCGTAATACAGCAATGCTCGGACTGTCAAGTGAGCTTAAGTTAATATTTTCATGCTTTTCTTGACCAAGCGGTAGTGTCGTAGTGCTTTCGAGGGCAAAGGAATACTTTCAATCAAATTAAACCACTGGCTTGGAGAACAACTCCAAAAATGATTGACAAGTAAAGGTAACTCGATAATTTTCTGTTCCCCAGAGGTAGTGCAAAGAGTACGAACATTTATTTTCTCTACGAACATAAACACAACTGTGTCCACAAGACAAAACGGCGATAAAATGTTTACCATCAACTCAGTATTCTTCGCAAGTGTCACTACTGTGGTGAAGTTCATATTTCTCGTCAAATTTGCAGTGAAATGGAAATCAGAGAGGCTTGAAAGCTTTTAAAATGTCTTTAGAGAAGCAAGAAAGCCTCGTAAAACGCCTTATTTATTCGTTTTTCGGATGAACCTGCTTTGTTTGCAGCCGAAATCGCTTTGAAATATCTAACAAAATGGACGCCCGCAAAAACGCACAGAGCTGTGATTTGACGGCAGAAATTCGCAGCGATCAGCGAAAACGCCACAATGTGAGCAGATTTTTTATTTCATCTCAGTTCGTAGGATAAGTAACTAAAAAACACTTTACAAATAACAAAAAAAGCGGTTTAAAAACACTTAGAATCACACTGTCAATACAAATTCGATTTACGCGCCTGTACCACCAACCTCAAGCGACCTTTCGCCACGTAGGCGCAACTTGTCTGTTCCTTGCAGCAATTTTGCTGCTCGAAAACGTACGAGCTGCGCGTCCTGACAGCAAGTTTCGAGGATGAATGCTTAGTGTGGCACCTGCATAATTACACTTGCAAAACGATTCACAGGGACCCAACCATAGCTTCTACCTGAAATTTCGGACGAGTTAAACCTCGAAGGCTTAATTTTGCCGCCCAATCGAACCCGCTAAGAATCTAAAAGCGGGGGATGGAGAACGGTCACGATGAACATCACTGTGGAAGAAACCATATATGCATACTTACCAGGTCAACACTCTGACCGCGATACTCAACATAAAAGTGCGCATTGTCGTAGGAACACCATTACCTATTTTTGGAATCGCAATCAACATGCCAAGTGCTATGCTATAGTGTGTTCACGCTCTTATCGAAATAATTATTCGAAGCACTTATCCTTCTCAGGGAATTGGAGCTCTTATAATAAAGTGCACTACCGTCATAGGCCGAGAAGAGAAAGCGAGTGCAGCACAAACACTCTCGGCTGTTACTTCCATAGTGACAATAAAAGTAAATTTTGCTGGGTGCCCTCAAAGGCAGACATAAGTTCGATGAGACGTGAAACATTAAAACTACATTTATAATAACTAAAATAATAATAATAACCAATAAAATAATGTTTCACGTCTCATCAAACTTATGTCAGCTTTTACCTATAGAGCAGTGAAGGGCACACAACAAAATTTGCTCTTATTAATTGTCAGTATGGAAGCAACAGCCGCGAGTGTTTGTGCTGCACTCGCTTCCTCTCGGCCTGCAAATATCGTCGTTGTTTCCATGTAAGGAATTGTTTCGAGCAAGAAATGCATTCAGATAATGAAGGGATGAGGACTTTACTTTTGCTTTCTTCTGCAACCTGGTCGTCGATCTCCATCGAAACGCAAGTTGCTTACGAAATCTGGAACCTAGCCTATATGTATATTCGCCTATCTATTCCATTAAGATGAGGACACGAAACAAATAAGTTAATGAGTAAATACACGAAGCGTTTTATTATATTAGGGTTGCAGCCTGCATAGCAAAGCGAAAGCGGCTGCTGTATTGGCAACAGCTTGGTTCCCATTGTTGATCGTTCCAGGAATGCCTGTCTTCTCAGTGCCTGATCGGATGTTGCTGAGGGTGGTTGTTGAGTGCTGAGTTGCTGATGCAGCGGTTTGTCTTTATCCTTAATTTATTTTCGATTTCTTGTTTGTTTTGTCCTTTGTTTCAATTTGTCTTCATATTAATTTCAAATAAAAAGAAAAGTAAGAATCATTCCAGCTTCCTTTATCTTAACTTCGAAGACTATTTACAGTTCAAAGAAAAAAAATTAAAAGACCATTTGGGTCCTGTAAGGGAACGCAATAGTTACGGAACTGATCAGCCGCTAACTCGACGTTGGACATTTTTTATATTTTTCCAATGATTTTATTATAACGTATCTTACATTATTACCGGAAGTATGTCTGTATTGGGACCAGCGTGTGTGCCTATCGGTGACTCCGCATGCTCTATAGTGGGCTGTGCGTGTCCCGGTGGAAGTTAGTGTGTTGAAGTTAGTTAATTAAGGTCATGCAGCTATGGAAGACTAATTATGGTACCTCACGATTCTGTAGCGATTGGTTTTGCTTTATTAACAACAAAATTTAATTATGTCTATGTAAGACCTAAACTTCCGAAGGTGTAATTACAGGAGTGTAAACAGAATAGTTTTATGCAAAAGGCATGTAAAGGAAACACGTTGCAATAAAAAAAATCAAGCAGAACTTTAAAACTTTCCCGTACAGCTCCAACTATTTAGCAGTCGCATTTCAATTAATGAGTTATTCCTATGCGAAAGCTAGTGTTTAATATGCCGGTTAAACGATTTTTAATGGTAGGATAAAACAAATGTTTGATGGAGAGATTGAACTGGTGTATAACCTTATGCTGAGTAAAAATTATTGCTCAAACTCTGGGTAAAACTGATGGTTAATGTGCTGGTAAACCGGTGTTTAATATCGGCATAAAACTGATGTTTAAATAATGCCTTAGTTTAAGAGCTAAGAAGGCTGCCACTGTAGGCTTTTCTAAAAAAAAACAGCGCAAAGCATCGAGGAAATGATGTAACAACTGCCGCACTTCGGGCGCTGCAGAACAGTCGTAAGATCAAGTAAATGGTGTGCACATCTCCAGCTCACCCGCTGTCTGGCAGTGGTCCAGCGCCTGTCAGTCGTTCTGCAATGCAGAGGCTACACTACCCAGTCGCACGCCTAATGTAGGAGCGGATGCCCAGTTCGTACGTCATTCCGGTCAAAAGAGAAACTCGGTAACCAAGATACCCCTGGAAAGTACTAAAGTTGAATAAAGTGCAGGCTAAAGTGGTACCATAAGTTGTGTGTGCGACTGTACTGTATCGCTCCGACATACCTATCTTTGGCTTGCTTCCCGGAAAGAAAACTTCAACTTTTTCTTTTTTTCGGAAACGCACATTCTCCCCCGGGCTTTGTGTGCATCTTATTAATATAATAAACGACCCGTGCGTGAGACCATTCCTATCCTGTTATCCTCAATGGAATCTTAGAGCTCCAAAGCCTCTCAGTTGAACACTTCTTCCGTGATGAGTTTCATCACCAGCCCGGGGGGCGCCCGCACCACACCGGCACCAAAAATTTTTTTTATCGAATTTTTGCACTTTACGGTTATCGCACAGTTTCTCAAGCCTTGCAACAAAGCTGCTTTGTGGAATATTTTCTTGTTAACAAATGGAAACTTTTCTGGAAGACGCTCCCTGTTCTTGAGGACTGAGAACACGCCGGCATGCAGTCGGGAGGTTTTCACGCTCGTCCAACTTGCGTTTAAGAGAAAGAAACGTCCCTTTCGGTACTTGCAAGTTGTGTCTGCGGGGGCACAACACAGGGAAATGTATTCGTGATACCTGAATATATGTACACGTGAGTGACTGCAATGACTCCATTGCTCAACTAAGACACATCGAATGGAAGTTTGGTTATTGTAACGACAACACTAGGTACTTGGAGCGCCATCCAATTTGACTCTCGGTGACATAAGGTTAATTAGCCCTTTCGTGTCGGTTGTACTTGTTTGTTCAGGCTGCAAACAGTACTAATCCTACAAAAAGAGGTGATTAAACAAAAAAAAAACTTGTAGAAGGGTACACATGAATACAAACGGGAAAATATAATCGAGAACGGTTGGATAAAAGATCCAAAATTGTCATAAACATTGCTGGACTTATTGGACCAGACCTGCCTACTTGAAATTCTCATAATTTTTTCGGCATCCGGTTTCCAGTAACGTAAAATTTCTCAATTTTTACGAACAATAATAACTGGGCATGTTCGAGCGCACAGTAAAACATTATCATCGTTATTTTCTAGCTGTTGATAGAAACTTATAGTCAAAGTATAAACATTGGCTGCATTTTTGGTGTAGCGAGTACTGTGTTTTAGTGTGCTTGTATTTCATTTTTGATTGGCATTTTGAGTGCGCAAACTCGTATGTTTCTCTTTCTGTGCATTATACGAATTTCGAACGCAGGATATCAGATTTGTTACTGCCCTCTCAATTTCTCGCCTACGTGATGGGTTGACCGGCTGTTGGGTTTGGGGTGCCTCACAAACCTCCTCAATCAGAATAGATTGTAAATTTTTTGGAGCAGTATTCGGCCGACTTTGTTTTACCCCGCCCGATCATGAGCCTATTTTTGCTTTGCAAATCAATCTCATTCATGCAACGGTAGAAGGTACAATGTTATATGTAATTCGTGCAGTTTATATGTCCCCTTATTTCCTTTTTTTTTAGAACAAACACATTATAAGACGTAACTTTTTTGCTTTCTTATATATATAACGGGGAATTGGAGGTTATTTCCGTAATCTTTTAATGTTCTATTGACCTTAGATTATTTTTTATGCCCTTCATCACCCTGGTGGTTTTTTAATTATACTGTTTAGCCGAAGAATAAGTTGAAAATCACTAATGTTGTAAAATGCATGGGATTTTCTAACCAAGTTTCCCTTCTCTCTATCAGTCCAACTTATTTTTTTATTTTATGATTTCACCCGAAATCTGAAAAACGCGGTAACGCCCTAATTTTTAATGAAGAACTTTGTGTGATAACTATCAGTCTTACTGGCCTTGTGTTCTTAGTCTTCCTGTGGCACGCTTCAGTTATAGTAAGTATGGGTTCTTGCGACAGTGAAATGAATGGGGTTACGCAACTTAGAGGCTGCATGTGTTACCATGTCCTTGAAGCATTTAGTATACAGCTTTCTGATTTTCATTTCACTCCAAATGCAAGAAGATATTGAAAGCGTTACTAGTGACACTTTTTTAAGCTAGTTCACGTGCCGGTTAACATTTTAACAATTTTTGTGGTTGACATATTTGTGTTTACAAGTATATGACAGAACATTCGGACCTTCGGCTGAGAGACCGTGTCGTGTGGACTCGGTCTTAGCCAGATTTTAGTGTTGTAATGTCGTGATTTTGTTTTTTGTGAAAACCTATGCTCTAATTTAAATATCTAGCTCACAAAAGTATAACCACGCACAGTTTTTGCAGTTCTTACGTGTTAATGGAGCAGAANTCTGTCTTTGCTGGTGTTGGTATTGGCAGCTTTAAACGATCTGTACACAGAGCTATTCTGTGATCTCGGATCTTCTTTTTTTTCTCTCTTCATTCTTTTGTTTTCTTCACCCGCTGGGTTGGTTGCGTGGGTTTTTGTTAACCTCATGGAGTTTCTCCGTTCCTACGTCGCCAGCCTGGTGTGATTTAATAATAATAATAATTCCTGGATTCTCTTTATACCACGTAAAGGTTGTACGCAGCTTGAACTTGCATTTAAAGCTCGCTTGTTTTTTCCTTCTATGAATATTGAGCGTCCGATCAAGTTCGCATAAGTTTTACTATTTTGTTCAGCTTGTGTTCCCGGCGTTCCTGGCAGCAGTTGCTAATATTTTGCTTAAGGCTTACAGGTCGACGAAACGACGAAAGTGCGTACTCGTCGCTGGGGCTGAGGAAGCGTATCACGCTCCTTCGACTTTCTAAGACGACGAGGGCGTTGTTTATGCTCCTAAAATGAAACATGGAACGTCGCTATTGTTATTATTTACTTTACTAGGATACCTCAGCCTGTTGCAACTGATTCATTGCGCTACTGTTGCCCATAGAAGTTGGCAGTTATTGATAAAAAAGAATGCTTTATACTCATATGCAACAAAGCGTATCTTCACTATGCTCTAATATAAATTTCCCATTTTTATAGCTTATTCCGCATTGGAAATAGCGCTTTATGCGAATCAGAGAATCGTATATAGCAGCATAATAATAATGATTTCCGACTCTATAGCTTTTAAGGTAGAAACCACAGCTGTAAGTCGTCGCCAAGAATATATATTCATCGGCCACGTCAGTATTCAGCGATCCGCAACACAACCATTTCCAAAATTTTCTCCATTTTCTCGTCTCCAGCGCCCGATAAAAGTCCCTCATTGCCACCAAGGCGAATTCCAGGCACTTGAGTCCGAAAAGAAAACAGCAATGAACGACGAATGCCTCAATGATTTCGAGGATATTGCTCCCGGACATTTGGGTCTGTCTAATGTTATGATATCCGCTGTCACGTGTTTCCTGAATTTAAAGTCACTTTAGAGTGCATGAAACTAACTGTTATGTTCGACTAACTTAGAAATATGACAATCCCGGAACAATCCAGTCGTTAAGGATTGGCATTTCAATGCTACGATTACAAGAGAATTTCAATAGTTATGTCCTGCCTCGGCCGCTGCTTCTGCAACCGTAAATTCAGAATTGCGACAATCAACGCAATAGAGTTCGGTACCTAACAGTGTTCATTAAAGGACCTGCAGCACTAAACTTTACAAATTACATCAGGCCAGATCGGAATCTCAATGTGTTGCACAAACCGGGTGCGACCAACATGAACTGGACGCCCACCGACCAAAAGCGTCGCAGCTTTGGTCGGCACCGGGCAGTTTCCGATTCGGTGCGTCTGGTCGACGGAAGCGACTTGATTTTACAGAAATGTTGTGCAACAGCAATGAACATTTGCTAGGATGAGCTGCCCTGACACTATCGAGTTTGTATGCATCCGGAGCACTGCAGCAGCAGCAGCCCTGGCTGATGATGGCTGGTTGCACTAACCTAGGAGTGCCTCGTGATGCCCTCATTTTAAATTTACCCAAGAAAGTTAGAAATATTAGAGGTAAATAAAACAGGTAGGCAGCAGATAAATAAACTGTTAGAATTATGACGATAAAAAATACATGTGCCATGAGCTGTTAAGAGAAGCGGGTGTTATTTTGTCGTTTAACGGGATTATGATTGCAATTGGCCAGAAATTGTTATTATTAATTATGCCTAATATAGTTTTCTACACTCTGCTACTTATTCTCAGAGCAAGATAAGAAAAACACCAAGCCTCTTGGGATAGTTCTGATGTTGAGATAATCCAAGTTACTGATCTTTCGCTGCAAGTAATTGCTGGTATCTACTAGATTTAGGTTAATATAAAATAGACAATACTTTGCATACCTTGAAAATTCTTCGGACAAGATCCAGGTGACGTTATGCTTCCATCCATCAAGTGAAAATGTGACGTTGCTTTTCGTGACCAAGGTGAGAACTAATAGCGGGTTATCCCTACCGTGCACGCAACCGCTTACAGCTGGTTTGTGCGGCGCTTTTAGTAAGTAAATATAGGAGCATGCAATTTGTGAACATCACATCATCACTGTCCACGGTGTTGCCAACATGAAGGGGCATTTATTGAACAACCTCGCCACCGGAAAGTAGAAGCCATCAGGCCGTGTTCACACGTCCCTCATCGTAACGCGTTGTTCAGTCAAACTCATGGACGCGGCGCGTTGATTTGATGGAAGCGACTGCAGCAAATGCGGAAGACTGCGTGATGAAGCATGTCCCTTTGCTGAAAGAGCCACGTCATTCAAGTGTAGTAAACAGAACCTATAAATGCTCAATTGATACTCTATAGTGTTTTCAGATCTTGAACAAGTCGATAAAGCTGCCTTTTTACCGCCACTTTAACGATCAGAATCACCGTATTCCCGTTTAACTCACGAAAACTAGTTATGCTGAAAATGTTGCACTAAGAATGCAGACTCCACTTTGACTCGACAAGCAAGCGGATTGTTGCGTGCTGATTTCACTTTGATCGGTTTATCAGGATATAAATATCATGAAAATAAGCTTTTCCTTTTAAAATTAAGCTATAAGATTATGTGATACGAATGTGACTTCAAACCAACGCGAAATATAAGCGAAAATGTAAAGAAACGAGATCATAAGTGAACGCGTGGCGTCATTCATTTGAATGAAGGTCGCTTTTGCGTGTGGACAACGACAGTAAAAGTGGACGGACAGCTCGTGTTCATTTTCGTTATTGAACGCGTTACGATGAGGGACGTGTGAACTCGCCGTTAGACTATCGCGTTGCAGCTGCGTCGCTGCCCCTTCTACTCGGGACTTGGTGAGTGTTATCAGTACGGTGCGCGTATCAAGCAAGAATCGCTCATTTACGTTCACAACAATTCCCCCTTAAATTTTCCAATTTCTTATAGCTATCTACTTCAGTTAGGTTAATCATGGCGGCCAGCGGGAAAATGTAGAATTTTGCTAGCTACAAATTCTAGCTGGAAAAAGCTCTTTCTCCCAATCTACAGGTCATACAGGTATACTTTACATGGCGCAATGCTGCAGTTTCTTATTATATTTTAAGATGGAATACAAATTACGACTATAAGCATCTTCGACTCGGTGTTATTAATCGTAAATTTAACCAGCTAAGATTGCATATGTCACCGACTGGGAGAGTTTCATCGAGACAAGCTAATCTCAATAGCTTCAATGTATCTGAAACCTGAGGTTTGAGTGTTGATTTCGCTCTTCTAGATCGAGTTTGATATATATATTTACATATACATGTTTTGTTGAAGGCGATGGTGATGCAAATCTTCCGTGCCATGGCTTCCTTCCTGGAAGGAATCACTGTAATGCTATAGCAGCTCACGGTAAATTTGTATTTAAATTCTATACATATTTTATACGGGGAAGTGAAAGTGGGATGGCTTGCTCCTGTTACTGCATCTTTCCCATGGAGTGGTTTCCATCCCGCAGGTACAGCAATATAGCAATCTCTCATAGCGCTGAGTAGCAGCGGCCCAACGCACAACAGCGAGAGGCTTTGAGCGCTAAGTCCGTATTAAAATACGCTACAGAAATTCTGCTTTAAAAGCTCTCAGTTCCGCTGCGAAATGCTACGCTGCTTAGGCTGTTGCTGAACTTGGCAGCTTACTTTGATGGATGCCAAGTATTTTTTGTATTTTAAGAAATACATTTATATATTCACGAGGGACATCAGGATAGTGTATGCTATAAAAATATGACGTATAGTTCATCACTAGGCTCCGGTAAAAATAGAGACCGGACAATGTTGTCATTACACTGCTTGTGGCTTTTAAATCGTAACTGAAAGTAGCTAACGATAGTACATGCGGGAGAGTTTGCAGCCTTGACTAGTACGGTTCATCTTTGTCATTAGTTATTACTTTTATGATTTTTATTCAGAATTAAAGACTGTGAGCACATTTGTTTCTCTGATTTTAAGACAATCAGCATAGATTGGAACAAATAACAGACTTGCATCAAGAGGGTCCGGGGCAACTTGGGTGAGTTCGTGCCCAACGACTTACAGCGAGCAATATATTTTGTACAATGATTTGCATAATGACCAACTACATGGGGCGTTCTATCACGGCAACATATGCACAGTGGTATACATAACAACTTGGCATATGGGTTTAGCACATATACACAGTCTGTACAGAGATATGTAGAGTAATTTGTGTAAAATCCTGGTGCTAGGTCTTGCAAAAGTCTGATTATAGTTCAGTTTTACAAGCTTGGGGTGAATTTTGAAACGTAAAAAGCAGTTCTTCGCGACACTAACCTAAAGTAATCCTTTACCATCATCAGTTAATAGTGATAAAGTTCATGCGTGCCACGATGGTGACGTAAAGAATTGAGATATCTGTTGTCTCCGTGCGGGCCGCAACAGTCAGATTTCGGCAAGTCGCCATGCAGAAGTCAGTTAGATGAACCACCAGAAAACTCATAGGCATTCATCTTATGTTATCCGATACAGCTCACTATTTACTCGTAGGAAACCGATAAATGCCTATAATTTTCGGATTGGGTATGAGGTCGCACATAGGTGGAGGATCGTGAGCAACAGCAGGTTGTTCCTTCTCTGCCGTGAGGGCTTCGGCTCCAGCCAATCTGCGTACGTGCAGAGCCCGAGAATAACACATGGTACTTTAGCAGTGGTGGTATGTAGTACGTTAGAAAAAGTAGCATGTAGTACATTAGAGGTAGTAGCATGTAGTACATTAGAGGCAGTAGCATGAGTACGTCAGATATAATAGCTGTCATATTCTGTATCGGACGTAAGGTGCCACGATTTTGTGGCAATTGTTTTATACTTTTTGAAGATATGCAGCAAAATGTACCATGTAGCAATATGTGCCGAGAGAGGTTCAACTGCAAAATAACACTACCTCTCCTTTTCCATGTCATAAACTGCGTCATTGTGAGGTGGTTTTTATCCTTCACCTTCGTTAAAATTTCAAAGTCCAATAGCTTCGCATTATACCGCACATATATCATCTAAATTTTCTTCAGCATTCGACACCAGCGAGTACGTTCCAATTTCTTGCGTTGTGGCTTCACCGCGTGACCTAATATTGCCCTTTCCGTAGGAATAGCACCATTAGGCTCGTGCCACATGTGGCACACTATGCGCTGAGGGCTAATTGCTGCATCGGCCGACAGAATACGAAACTGATGCCACTTTGGAGTTCCAAAGGAGGTAGCGATTAGGGAAATAGTTTTATTGCGACTGTACGGAAGCAAAAGTGGACCCGCGACTTGAGAGCTGAAAGCCATCGGGAGTCAAAACACCTTGGCAATTTTTAGGTGGCTGGTGCAATTTAAATGAATGCAATAATCTGAATATGAGTGATTGTTTTCACTTTGATGAATGACTTAGGGCCGGTTCACACGTCCGTCAACGTAACGCGTTGGTTCCCGAAAATGAACACGAGCCGTGAGTCAACTTCTGGTGTCGCTGTCCACACGTAGAACCGACTTTCATTCAAGTGAATGACGCCACGCGTTCACGTATGATCTCGTTTCCTTGCATTTTCGCTTATACTGTGCTTCTTTTTGATGTAACATCGCATCTCATAATCTTATAGACTGATTTTGAGAGGAACAGCTTATTTCCAGTATAGTTTTGACCTGCTAAACCGATAAAAAGGAAATCAATGCTTAGTGTCATCATTAAAGATTGATGAGACAAAAATTGCGTTTCTTAACAAATACATAGGCAATAGGCCTATTTGGAAAGAGCATAAAATACTGCATTAGAAACGTATACGCTGGTATCATAATTTTCGGGCAGTGAAACCGAAAAGATCAACCTTTGTTCTCATGAATTAATCTACCTTTGCGTATAGAAAAACCACATTTGGTATATTGTTGTAGACAGACCGCGCTATGAGAGAGACTCACTTGTACGACTGAGGCGACGCTAGGTGTCAAATTTTGTACTAGTTTGAGGACACACTAGACTCGGCATGGGCCTCTGGAGCTAATGGGTCCAGTGTCATTCTTCCGGGTGAAAGGTAAAATAATTTCCGTAGAAGGAGAACTGACCGTTGATTTTTACGAAACATATATTGTTGTAACCAGAAAACTGTAAGTCTATACCAATAAATAGTTTATTACTAATGACATTTTTCCTCAACAATTGAGTCTATGGTGGCATTAAACGAACCCATTGCTACATAAAATTTTTATGGCGTAGACATGTTCACCAAAATCTTCCAATAGTAGAGCTTTATTAGAGGCCTCTTCGATTTGCTACTACGAATCGTTATCCGACTTAAAATTCCGCTTGAATAGTGTCGAGCCACTGAGCTGATGTGACGTCATTTAAATCATAATCTAAATTTTTTGCTCGTTTGGCAGCGTTAGACCAAAGACCTTCACACTAGCTCAAAAAAAAAAAAAAAAAAAAACTTTCAAGCGAGTGATTGTAATTCGTTTTTCCGTGTGTCCGCGTTTTCCTCCTTCGCTTTCCTCGGCTTCTGTAAACGTCAGTTAACCTTTTACTCTCTAAACCAATATCGTGTTTCTTTCTTTGAAAATCTTGACCACATTTTACCTGTTCTTGCAGCCCGTTGTAGCAAACAGAAAGTAAAACTGCATAGGTGACAGTACCTACATGACTATGTTTGTGCGTCCGTTCCCATAGTGCAGTGTTTTTTGCTCGACTGCTCAGCGGTTATCGAACTGTTATCGAATGAATTTATGTATGCTTCGGCCTACGCGTTTCCGAGCGAAGTCTAGTTTCTTCATTTGAAATAAAGATGAGTTAATAAGACCAATAAGCGCTCCTATAAACGCGTAATGTATCATTTCAGCGAGACATGAAACGGGTTAATGCTCGAAATTTTTGATAATTTGAGAATTTCACCTACCTTGACGAGGTGCGTGTGGTTGGGTAAGGTACGTTACGTTTGGTGACGTATGTAGATATACGTTTGGTAAGGCGAGGTGTTTTAGGTTATACTGTACTAGCATAAATCAGTTCATTTAAAAGAGGAAAAATTTAATTAACACTGAGTGTCTGCAATTGACGCACTTCTTGTAGTTACTGCTTTGATTTCACATTCCTACTCTAACTTATATTTATTATTAAAATGTACCTAAAATAAACTAGTAAAGGCAGATACTCTGTAACAAAGAAAGGAAATGTTAACTCGAACTTCTCCAGCGCCTCAGAAAGATTAATCCAAAGTTATTTCCCTTAAGCCAGGACCTAACTAGATTTTTTATCTCAGGAAGAATGAAACTCGCCAGGTACTGAAGAATAAGCTGTATTACAGAGAATAGCATTGGTGAGACAATGAATGTATTGGGGTGACTGGGTAGGCAGTCTGTGACGGATTATGAGAATATTCATATCTAATTAGACAATAAAACTATATATTTACATTCCTACGGTCTCTCAGAGACTCATTTGAAAATCGGTGGTGAAATGGTTTACTGAAAGTGCAGCTTCAAAATATAATAGCTATATCTTAATGTACAAACAGTTAAGTACCTCTTATATCACAAAGCTATCAATAAATATTTTGAAAACGGCTACACTAATATTATCGTAAACTCATTATGAGACTTGAAGGAGACTAACTATAGACGAAGTAATTACCTAAGTTCTACAACTGAACGTAGCAGCATCGTTGCGAATAAAATCTTATATGACTCTGAGTAACGAACTCGTGCCATTAACGACTCGATCATTACTATCTTCGCAGTATCAAAAACGCGCAACCCTGCGGAAACTCCACAGAATAAAAAGTGTTGCAGATATCTGTATCGGTGCCTTCTGCTTGGCAGCATGGAGACTCATGGCTGGAAGTTGGCCAATAGCCTGTAACTTCAAGTCTAACGCTCCCACCGTATCCAGAGGGCAGGCATGTGTTAGAGTTTCGGTAGGTAGCAAATAATTTTATCTTATCGAATAGGGCGCCCTGAGGACGTAGTAGAAGAAAGGACCAAGAGGTGAAGCGTTAGCAGCAACGAACAGAATGATAACATAGCTAACAGATAATTGTCAACATGACATAGCACAATGTACATCAGTTGATAGTGTCATATGCCCTGTACGTCCCTGTTTTGCAATTACTTTCTTCGACGTAATTTGCTTCAATCCCGAATGGCATGTAATGCATTAGATCTCAAAGCATTATCAGTTACTCAGAGTGGAACTTTATACAATTTTTTTTCGGGAATGATATGATAAGACTTCTTCAAAAATTATATTCTTTACTCTGTCAACTTCACTATGGTATATTTCGGCAATACTGGTCACTGTTGCCTCCATAGATTTGCTGCTAGCTCGCATACTTTTTGGTTGAGAAAGTCAAGTCTTTATTAAAGTATTTCAGTGATAGACTAAAAATTAACCTAATACGGAGGGTAATAGACTTTCTACTGTCCCGCAGTTGTTATGTGGGACAATTCAAGCAATGCTATTCCTAAAAAAAAATTAATACAGGCGGTACTAGGCTAAGTGCTTGCATATTTGAACCGTTACTGCCTTGCTAAATGCCGCTTCTGTAAAACTAACATTATTGAACAAACCCGTTCGATGAAAGATTTAAGTACCTAACGAAATATTTGGCTTCTTCCCGTCGTACGGGTTTGGCTTCTGGGGCTGTTCAGTTTTCTGTTGGAAAATTAAAAAATTTTGGGCAGCCAATTACAAAACTCGCACAACGCAGAGTGGGAGGGGCCACTGCCTTCTTGTACTCCTGGGCCACCCTTTTTCGCTCCCACCAACGGCATTTACTCAAAAATTTTCAAATGACAGGGACATAATTCATCACTTATCATGCTAAGAAACGTCAGCTATGATTTATATGATTTATATGATTTATATGTGAGCAACATACAGTCGTCAAAAGAGTTAGTGATGTGACTCTGGAGCCAAATGTCACCGACCTCTGGTCCCGCACCATACTTCACTATCCGCTCAAACCAGGGTGATTACGATATGAGTCGTACCGCTAATTTCCTCAAGCTGTTCTTATTAACACCAATACCTGAGACAAAACCATAATCTTCAGAGTGATATAAGGGTGTGTTTTTTGAGCAAGAAACAAAAATTCGTCAGTTAAGAAATATTGGGAGAAGATTACATACCGTAAAACCTTAAGACAATAAAAATAACCTAATAATGATAATTAACGTTGTCGTCACCCGTAAGTGAGGTACATTGAATTTGTGCTTCTGTCCAAAGACATACATACATTCCTGTAATACTTTTCGGCCTCTCGTCTTTGTTTGTGCCGGCAACACGCAGAGAAATCTTGATACGTACAGTGAACTTTTCAGTTGCTGCACTCCAGAACTCCAAGGATAACACTTTAATTTCTGAGCAGTGGTAGCTAGTATGTGTTACTATTCTTTGTGCCAAGCACTATCGTGTTTTCGTTCACACAGTCAATTTTTCACAAAGGTTGTTTACAGTCAGTTTATTTGTTGCATTATCCGAGAAGAGAAAGGAAGATGATATCACTGTAGTGCTTTGTACAACAAATCGTCAGTTATCGACGAAACTGTGCGCCTGGTATTCTTCATTCTACGACAGCTTTTAGTAAGGAAATTGAGCTACATTGACTTAGGAAGTCACGCTTAACTGACTCACACTTGAGTGGAGTCACGCATAGTTGCAGTCACACTTGACTTGTGGCTTTACACCTGACGAGTGGCGTCACATTTGACTTGTGGGTCACACCTAACTTGAGGCGTCACATTTCACTTGTGAGGTCACACTTGAGCTGTGGAGTCACACTTGACTTGTGGTACCACAACTTGACTCGTAGCGTCAAAATTGTATCCCGTAGCAGTTTCTGGCACAAAGCTGTCCTCTAGTGCAGGTTATCACACACTGAGCCACGTTTGTATAGCAGACAGCCGCCGACTCTAATCGTCATCAAAAAGAATGTTCTTCGTCTTGCCCATGTCCCTGTCAGTTCCGTTCATCAGCCAACCATAAAAATCGTCCAATTTTTTGTCCTTAGCATCGTTTTTCCCCTTATTTTTCCCTTGCATCTCACTCTTCATTTCTTCTAACTTCTTCCATTCCTTCTCTCTCTCTTCTTTTTCCTTCTCTTTTGCTTTGCGAAGTTCTTCCAATTTTTTATTTTTCTCTTCTTTGAGTTTCATTTTCTTCTCTAGTGCTTTATCTAGTTGTAACTTCTCCCTTTCTCGTCTTTGCTCCTCCATTTTCCTTCTTCTTTCTCTCTCCAATGCATCTCTTTCATGTTTCTCTCTTGTTTCCCTCTTCCGCCTTTCTTCTTCGTCTCTTTTCCGCTGTTCTTGTTCCTGTTTCTTTGCTTCTTCTTCTCGCTTCTTCTTTTCCCTTTCTTCTTGTACCTGTTGCTGCTCTTTCTTTGCTCTGTCTTTTTCTTCCATTGCCTTTTTCTTTCTTTGCTCCTCAGCTTTCTTTCGCATTTCTTCCTCCTTCTTCAACCTGGCATTTTCTTTTCGCTGCTTCTCTGCGTCTCTTTTCTGCCTCCTCTGCGCCTCGATCGCTGCTTGTCTTTCTTCTGCTTCTCTCTTTCTTTGTTCTCCTTCCTCCAGCGCTCGCCTCTTTTCTTCCTCTTTCTTCTTAATCTCTTCTTCGAGCTTCTTCTTCTCTTCTCTTTCTCTCTGTAGTCGCTCTTCGTGTTCTTGCTTTAGCTTTTTCTCTCTTTCTTCGAATTCTTTCTCTTTCATCGCCAATGCATTGAGCTTCGCTTCTTCTTCTTCTCGTTTCTTCTGCTCTGCGTCCAGCTTCTTCTGTCTCTCCAATAATTCTTTCTTCCTGTTTTCTTGTTCTTTTCTCACGCGTGCAATATCCTTGTGCTGTTTTTTAGCGTCTTTCCTTCTTGCTCTTTCTTCCTCAATCTTTTTTCTCCTTTCTGCCTCTTTTATTTCTTCTTCTTTCTTTTTTCTCTCATCTTCTTTTTTCTTTTCTTCGTCTTCCTTCCTGCGTCTCAACTGCTCTTCTTCTTCTCTCTGTTTTCTTTCTCTTGCAGCTCTTGCTTGTTCCTCGTCTTCTTTTTTCAGATTTTCCTCGTTTGCTCGCCTCTTACGCTCTTCTTCTTCTCGTTTCTTCTGCTCGATATCTTCCCTCTTTTTCCTGTTTTCATCTTTTCTTTGTCTCTGTTTCTCCTTTTCTTCTTTCTTCACCGCTTTTCTTTTTTCTCGTTCTTCTTGCAACTTTTTCTTTTCTTCTTCCTCTTTGCGTTTCTTTTCTTCTTCCTCCGCTTTACGCCTCTTTTCCTCTTCTTCCTTTCGCTTCTTTTCCTCTTCTTCCTTTCGCTTCTTTTCCTCTTCTTCCTTTCGCTTCTTTTCTTCTTCCTCTTTGCGATTCTTTTCTTCTTCTTCTTTGTCCCTGCGCTTTTTTTCTTCTTCTTCTTTTTCTTTGCGATTTTTCTCTTCTTCTTTTCTTTCTTTATCTTTTTCTTCCTCTTTGCGCTTCTTTTCTTCTTCTTTACGCTTCTCTTCATCTTCTTCCTCTTTACGCTTCTTTTCTTCCTTCTCTTTTCTTTCTTTTTCGTCCTCTTCGCGTTTCTTCTTATCTTCTTCTTCTTCGCGTTTTCTTTTTTCTTCTTCTCTTCGTTTTTTTTCCTCTTCTTCTTTCTTTTTTGCTTCCTCTTCTGCTTCTCTCTTTTTTTCCTTTTCTTCTGCTTTTCGCTTCTCTTCATCTTTTTTGCGCTGCTCCTCTTCTTTCTGTTTCCTTTCCTCTTCTTCCTTTTGCTTTTCTGCTATTTTTCGATCTACATCGCTTTTCGTGTCTTTCTTTTTCTTCTTCTCCTTCGTAGGTCTCGCGCCTCCCCCATTCGCCCGGCTCTTTGAGATGTACGAAGCCAGGCTCATGGCGTAGACGTCACCTGCCCAGACACGATACTGTTATGTGTAACGTCACCTGCCCAGACACGATACTGTTATGTGCAACGTCACCTGCCCAGACACGATACTGTTATGTGCAACGTCACCTGCCCAGACACGATACTGTTATGTGTAACGTCACCTGCCCAGACACAATATCAATATATTTATTCTTACTTCAAGAGTATACGATAGATGTACTCTCGATTTAAGAACACATATATCGAACACCTGGGAGTGAATACTGGGTGTGTCATAACCATACAATTGCCGTCTTGTCAGCGGGGAAGCTACAAAGATACGGCTCTTGTTGCATGTTCTGACACAGAACAGATGCACAAATGTTTAAGCAATTTCGAATGTATATTGTTTAATAAGAATGGGAAACTTGAATAATTTGTAAGGTTATCACTATAAGTTTTACTCTCTATATTTCTATGAATGCGTTGATAGAACTGTACTAAGCGTTACGGAAGATAAATATACATGTACAAGATACAATCTAATGGTTTTAAGACTTCTTGTAACGAGACACTTTTTATTCAGGTTTCATACTCTTATTTTACTTCGTCCTACCTAATGAAGAGTACTGCCTGCTCGCGTGACAACGGTCAGCCGTGCTGTTCCTAGTTTAGGGGGGAATCGTGCTGCCCGACAATGCATCTTGAGTATTTCTCCTGTTCATAATCTACTATAGTGGGGAGGCACTGGCTAAGCCAGCAAAAGGGACGCTCAGGGGGGGGGCACAGTTGTCAAAGTGCCTCCCCCTATGACGTCATAGCTCCAGCAATCTGTGGTTGATCGCAGCCGTACACTCTATAACGTATTTGTCTGCTGAAAGAACCAGTGCATTTGGCTTTCGTAGTTGAGGTATGAGGTCTAGGCGGATAGAAAATTCAATTATACAGTCAGGATGTGAGACAACTTAATTAGGCTCGCTGTGCCATCAGGTTTTGTATCATCTTTGGAATAAGAGATGCAGAAACTTGTGAATTGGTCTAAACTCAAGGATGCTAATGGCGAGACACAAGCTCTTCAAAAGAACGCGTATCGTCATCTATGCATCCGTTCGTTATGTTGAACTCTTGTAAACACAGCTTTGAGATTGCCAAGAAATGGTGTAAAAATGTTTACCGTCAGTTCAGTTTACCCTGCAAGTGCCGTTAGTTAACGTTCGGGCATATGATTATGTCTGGTGGGATTTATAACTGAAAGTTCTTTGCAAGTGTGTGTTATTTAAACTCGCAAATCAATACATTTGGACGAAAGGATGACGATACTCGTTCTTTTGACTAGCGTGTGTCATCGCCATAACAGGTAATTATTCATGAGCCAGGCGACTGCTGCCGCTGGCACTCCTAAGAAGTTCCGAGAGGCAAGGAGCAAAGGAACGATAAACGATCTAGCGCAGGAGAGCGGTTTCAGAACCCCTAAATTGGTCGAACAATTAAAGCAAATAGGTGAATTTTCTATCCGGACAGTGGCGCAGCTAGTCAAACAGCCGCGCAATTGAAAAAATTAATGACTTTTGGTAGATTCGTTCACGAGAATTTTAAAAACGCATTTTCAAGTGCACTTGTACTTGCTAGCTGTAGTTTTGCTCAACGTAAGGTTTCCTCCAGTATTTGCGCTCCACGTTGGGGTACTAGATTTCTTATTTTTTTCCAATTTGCATGCAGACTTTAACTTTTGCACAAGACGGGGTATATATTAGGGGCTCCAGGGTACCTGACTGCATAGTGAACTTCCTAGCTGTCTTCACCTCCTTCACGGTTAAACTAATCCTGGAAACACCATGCAGCGGGGGTGAGAGGCCCGGTCCAGTGTTTGTGTTACACCATTTTATCTCAAATATAGTCAGCAATAAAGTGAAACTCAATTCATATGGCAACAGATGGTATCACTCATCAGTAAGCTGAATAATTGTATAAATAGGCTATATCAACGGCTCGATAGGCTCGCTTGGTGAAATTTGCTGAGTTAATTCTCTGGTCGTGTCAGGGTTAAGGACCTGTAAGTTGCTGCCTGCGGTCACAATTGCACAGCCACCTAGAACAAAATGGCCTGAAGAATTAGTGAATGGTATGCATTGACAGACACTACCAAGATGGCATTTCCCACGTCAATTAATATGTCATGCGAAACGCGGTCTACAGCTTCTGCAGTGTCCCTTATACAGAAATTGTGCTTCTGTGCGAGTGCCTGCAATCATTTGCAAGGCTTCTGGAGACTCGCTGTTCCTACCTTTTGCTAAGACTGATACAAATTAACGTAGACAATTTATATTTTTTACATTAGATTTTTGGCAGAATGATAATACTCACGGAAAAGGGCCAAACCGACAAAAAAAATAGCGGAAGCGGAAACCCAACAGTGGTCATTATATACTACTGTATCTAGACCAGCTCTCTCTTTCTCAGTGTTAAATAGATAGACGTTTACCTTACGAGTTGCCGCTGATCGAGTTTTACTATGATATTTTGCACTGTGTTTTTTTTTTTTTTTTTTTTTTTTTTGAGGTGGGGAAGAACGTTCACTTTGTTCTTCCATTTCGCAATAACTTGAAAATGCTTTTGAACCAGCGTTAATGAGAGTACTTACATCATTATTGTAAAGCGATCAAGATTATTCAGTTGCAAATAGTGAAAAATAAATATAAGGAAGGAGTCATTTTGCAAAACCCTGTCAGCTGGTCAAGGTTGACTTACCGGACTAAGTATGATAAAATTCTTTTCCGTAGGCAGAACACCGGGCAACGCAGACCTGGAAATCGTTCCAGAACTTATCGGCACCTTCTCTCTCTACCAGTCAGGTCAGTGAAGGTGTTGTTGTAGAACAGCGCTAGGCAACCAGAGGCCCTGGAACAGCAATCAACATGAGGCGCAGCTCTCTCAAGCTCTACCGTGTACGACATGACTCACTGCAGGGTATGTTGTAAAGAGTAACTTATTGTAGTATTCAAATGTGGAGTTGTAAATCCAGTCTTGCGCTGTTTGTAAAATTTGTATTTTGTTTAAATTTCTAGGCTAGGGCGCCATAGACATAAACTAGGATGGAACCACCAGAGAAGTAACTGTAGATGATCAGAACATGCATTTTATTTACATTTCCCTTAGAATATAACCCAACACTTCGGGCTTTGTATCAGAGTTCTTGTACTTATAGATTTTCCTTAAAATAAACCGTGACTTAAGTGTGTATTTAATACACCGTTGTCGTAACCCGAAAAATCTTTTCTTATTGTCTCTCTTATTGACATTTAAATAAAAAACGACTACTCACAAAAAGAAATGATGAGTAATAGTAGGCAACAATAACAAAGAGATCTAAGCACAGCTTTGTATGTCAGCAGAGAACTAGTCTATCTGCAAGTCATGTGCTCACCTATGAAACACTCTTAGCTATGTACCGTAAAATTAAGCCTATTGTACGTCTGGCAAATGGTCATAATAAAGCAGAAATAAACCAAAGATGAGGTCATTAAATGTTGTCTTTTGCGGCCGAGTGAGGTCCAACTCCGGGATCATTCGCCGCTCCAGAATCTAATTTGCGTAAATAGTTTTGGGGCTATTCAGAATTCTGTTAGATAAGTAAAAGAGATGACTATACAGTCTGCGGCGTGATCCTTTTTTACTGTTGTATTAGATCGGCATTAGGAGCAAGTGCCACCAATGGCGACGACCTGCACTACAAATTATCCAACAACTCTCTCCATTTCGCGCTATAGTTACGTAGAGATAACTGGTCATACCCACCGAGCTTCATTCAATTCATATACCAACATCGTGGTGTTCGTATATCTTTGTTGGAATTCACTGGTACGTAGCTTAGTATTGTCATGTAATAAAGCGTAAACACACGGCAGTCTGTCGGAATATTATAGGCATTTATCCGACGTCAGCAGAGGGAGCCATCGGATAATAGCGTGAAATCACCAAAAATTTACCAATTGAGTGCAGAGCATGCGGGGGGTCACTCTACTGTTACGAAGACAATATTTCTCTGACATTTTTTGCTTCAAAATAGTTAATATGATGCAATGTAGAAGTGTAGTTTATGTACACACATATTAGTTTAACTATTACTTAAACTAAAGGGCTATAAGAGTTCGATAATTGAAATAAGCCGACGTACACTAAATGAAATTGAGCACAGTAACGCACGTATGTTGATACACGAATTATTACAAAGTACAGTTATAGCTGCACAGTATAGCTTTCAATTTAAAAGTTATTCATGCATAGATAAACAGTAATCTTCGGCTGCAAGATAAGCAAACAATTAAATTTCTTTTCAGGGTGAATTTAGTTCAACTACTGAACAAACAAAAGCGCATCATATTTACTCTCTTTTGCATCGAAGGTGACTAATTATGGAAATTCAATACGAATTGCTCGCAAGTTAGCTTCGCTTCTTTTAATTAATTGCCTCGATCTGAAGTGCTGCTGCTTGTAATCGTTCCAGTCATGCGAGGAAATACTCGGCCGTAACCATGAGCTCCAATAAGAACACCTATAACTGCTTTCGTACTTTTCTATTGAGGCAATAACTGCTCGTTGCATAAATCCCGACAATAAATTCTACACGACGAGAAATGAAGGGGTTTAAACTGCACTGATTGATACAAATCATTGCATATTTATATGAACGAGATCCCTCGCTTTTATAAGCTCAGTTCTTACCTTGGACGTCCTCCTCATTAATAAGAGTTTACCTCGTAACTTCTAGCACCGCAGTGGCTCTACACTGCACTACAATAAATCGATGGGAAACTACACGGACACCACAGATGTAGCACTGTCAACGGCTCACGTGTTTCTAGAGTCAAAGTTTACTCCAACCTTAGGTATGTTCTTCTCCCCGAGCAGCTCGGAGTATTGAGTACCTGGACGGTGTGTCTATTCCAGGTGTAGAGTTCCAGTGGTCACCATGGTTCCCCTTTAGAGTTGGGCTTCACCGCCATATCTATGATTTATTCTACATATATTGGGCAAAAATACAGGACACCTCTCCTATAATTTTATACCACCATGTTGAAAACAATAGAAGACAGTTTCAATATTATATTACGTATATATTATATCCGCAAATGTTGAACTAGGACGAACGGCGTTAAGGTAAACAGACTGGTTGCTATACGTGCCGTGACGTGCGTGCGTTTTAGCTCTACTTAAGGTACAACCGCTAATGATCTGCTCAGAACTGCAGTACCAAATGAGTTTGGTATTTTGGTACGCCCCTGACCTAGCTGTGCACCCAGCTGGCCAGCTTTGATCCCATGCATAGGTGCAGTGGGTTGTCGTGACCGTGGTGTATATATACTCTCTGTACCTAAGGTGTCTACGATCCGCCTCTCGTGAACTCTTGGCGGAGTCTAGAGGGCGGGGGCGCAAGTCCCGGTGTCTCTATGGGAATGGGCCTGTTGGTCTGTCTAGTGCCACCTATCTAATCTAGTTTTAGAGCAGACCCTAGTCTAGTCCATCTAGTCCCCCCCCCCTCCCTAATCGTCATTCCCGCTAAGACTAAAACATGGAAGTGTTTCACAATATCTGCGAAAACTCTAGGACAACGTTACTACGGAGCTACTTTCATTAGCATTATCTACCAAACTGGAATATTTTTTTTATATAATTAGCCGACAATATTTATGGTTAGAAAATTTATGCATTGCAACTCTTGCATCTTAATAAGTTAACTGTAATAACAAGTTTAGTTAAGTCAGGGAAAGTTCAATAAGCAATAGGTATTTCAAGGTTTGCATTATAGAAATCTATTATCGATTTCTAATGCAGATTGATCCTCCTCGTTAATCTGTTTTGGATTACTGTACCACTGAGCAGAGTAAATCAAATCACAATTGAAATTTAAACCGGACTTTCAACAAATAAGTCAAAGCTAGCGCTTAATGGTATATTCTGAGTCAGGATATGATTGTCTGGAAATTCGAAAGCACCTTCAGTATCATAAAATGTAGCACCTTTTCTGTTGACGAAGGACCCCCTATGGAAAACGTGCAGCTCTCTTGTCGAGTGTAAGTACGTATGTAAGTGATGCATCAAAATTTCATTTTTATTATTAATATGAATGACTATAGAAACGTTACCGTTTATCTCATGTAAAACATACAATTTGTGTTCTATTTAGACAATGTTACATTTATATATAAGCTTCATGCTTCACACTCATCAGCTTGACAGTCATGAGTGGCAATCATACTGATCGCTTGTGTTTCTCACTCTACGCTTCGGATTAGTTTCTCTGCTCTTGGTAGGTATATACTTAATTGGGATGGAGAATGCGTAGTGAATCCTTCTATCCAACCTCGTAAACAGGCAATACCTTGGGTAATATTTACCTCCGCCAAGGAGGTTATGTTTTCGTCGTGTTTGTCTGTCTGTCTGTCTCTTTGTCTATTTGTCTCTCTGTCTGTCACCAGGATAACTTAAAAAGTTATGAGCCGATTTGAATGAAATTTACAGGGATTGTTAGGTATGTTAGGAGGAACAGATGATTAACTTTTGGTAAAGATATGTCCATCCGTTTGTTTGTTTGTTTGTCTGCGTCATTTTTCTCGATGCCATAACTCAAAAAGT
>LQNS02276620.1:2161373-2171527 GCA_001587735.2 Parhyale hawaiensis
TAGAAGACCTAAGGATGCCAGCACGATAAAGGATCAATGGAGAACAGAAGAAAATTAAGAAGCAAATAAGAGAAGAGGAGATTCCGCACCGGCCTAGAGGCATTACGCAAACGTATAGGTTATTGCGTGAATTCTTCACGCACGGGTCCGCTAGTATTTAAGATTTTTAAAAACAAACTTAGGGTTACGTAAGTTGATCTTATCTGGATAGGGATGCTCCTATCTTATGTGGATATGGATTTTATTAACTGCTACAGGGTCGCCCGAATAGTTCTGATCGGTACGGCATCAGATTACCCCTGTACCATGAGGCTGAGGCATACATTACCCCTGTACCATGAGGCTCAAAAATGTTTTCGTACGAAAACCATTGCGCAAGTGACCATATATGGTTACTTGCCAAGTACAGAAGTAACGCGTGGAGCAATTTATCCTTGTAGGAATAAACCGCCCAAACATGAACAGCGCGCGCTCATGGAGTAGAAACCAATTTTCGTATGAATGACAAGATATGAAACATGGATAAAATTATCACGGAGTTTCAAAGGGTTAAAAGTCGTCGCTTTTGAACAAAACGTCTTTGGACTTGGCAATATCATCTTCTCCATTCATTACCCAGCTGAAGAAATTATTGAAATCGTCTGGCTTGTTATCTTTATCTTTCTTACCCTTTAATTCTTTTTTCATATCTTCCAATTTTTGCCATTCCTTTTCTCTCTCTTCTTTCTCTTTTTCTTTCATTTTTCGAAGTTCCGCTAGTTTCTTTTCTTGCTCTTCTTTTAGCTTATTCTTTTTCTCAAGCTCTTTCTGGATGAGGGTTTTTTCTCGTTCTTTCCTTCTTTCTTCCATCTTCCGTCTCCTTTCTCTTTCTCTCTCGTCTCTATCGTGCTTTTCTTGTAGTTCTCTTTCCATTTGCTGCTTTCTTTCTTCTTCTCTTTTGGCCTCTTCTTCTTTAGCCTTTTGCAGTGCAAGTCTTTGCTTTTCAATTTCCTCTTGTTCTTTGCGCTTCTCTTCTTCTCTTCTTTTCTTCTCAGCTTCTGCTCTCTGCTGTGCTTCCTTTTCCGCTTTTTCTTTCATTTCCCGCTCTCTCTTTTGTCTAGCTTCTTCTTTTCGTATTCTATCCTGCTCCTTTTTAGCAAGTCTTTTTTCCTCGATTTCTTTCCGTTTTTTCTCCTTTCCCTCTTCTTCTTCCTTTGCTTTCCTTTCCCTCTCTTCTTGTTCTTCCTTTTCTTTCTTCAGTCTTTCTTCTTCTGCTAGCCTAAGTTTTTCCTCGTGTTCCTTCTTTAATCTTTCTTTTTCTTCTTCTAATTCTTGTTGCTTCTTCTTCAGTGCTGCCTCTTTAGCTGCTTCCTCTTGTTGTTTCTTCAGCGCCGCCTGCTTTTCACGTTCCTCCTTTTCTTTCTGCGCCTTCTCTTTCTTTAATCTCGCGGCTTCTTTCGTTTCCTTCTTCGCTTGTTTTCGTTTCTCTCTCTCTGCTGCTATTCGCGCTGCATCCTCATCATTCTTCTTCTTCTCTGCTTCTAATCTTTTCTTCTCGGCTTCCTCGGCTTCTTTTTTCTTCATTTCTTCTTCCTGTCGGTTCTTTTCTTCTTCATCTTTGCGTCTTTTCTCTTCCTCTTCTTTCTCACGCTGTTTACGTTCTTCTTCTTCTCGAAGTTTGTCCTCTTCCTCTTTTTTCTTCTGCTCTTCTTTTTCTCGTTTTTGTCTCTCTAACTCTTCTAGTTGTTTTTGCTTCTCTTCTTTTTTCTGTCTCTGTATCGCTTTTCCTTCTTTCCGCGCTTCTTTCCTCCTCTTCCTTTCTTCGTCAATTTTCTTTTTTTCCTCTTCCTTCTTTTTTCTTTCCTCCTCTTCCTTCTTTTTTCTCTCCTCTTCTTCCTTCTTCTTTCTCTCTTCCTCTTCCTTTTTCTTTCTTTCCTCCTCCTCCTTCTTTTTTCTTTCCTCCTCTTCTTTTCTCTTTCTCTCCTCCTCTTCCTTCTTCTTTCTCTCCTCCTCTTCCTTCTTCTTTCTCTCCTCCTCTTCCTTCTTCTTTCTCTCCTCCTCTTCCTTCTTCTTTCTCTCCTCCTCTTCCTTCTTCTTTCTCTCCGCATCTTCTTTCTTCCTTTTCTCCTCCTCTTCTTTCTTTTTTCTCTCCTCTTCTTTCTTTTTTCTTTCCTCCTCTTCTTTCCTTTTTCTCTCCTCCTCATCCTTCTGCTTTTGTTCTGCCTCTTTCTTATTTTTCTCCTCTTGTTTCTTTTCCTCTTCCTTTTTCTTTTCGTCTTCTTTTTTCTTTTCTTCTTCTTTTTTCTTTTCCTCTTCCTTTTTCTTTTCTTCCTCTTTTTTCTTTTCATCTTCCTTTTTCTTTTCTTCTTCTTTTTTCTTATCTTCTTCTTTCTTTTTATTTTCTTCTTCTTCTTTCTTTTTCTTTTCTTCTTCTTCCTTCTTTTTCCTTTCTTCTTCATCTTTCTTTTTCTTTTCTTCTTCTTCTTTCTTTTTCCTTTCTTCTTCTTCTTTCTTTTTCTTTTCTTCTTCTTCTTTCTTCTTCTTTTCTTCTTCTTCTTTCTTTTTCTTTTCTTCTTCTTCTTTCTTTTTCTTTTCTTCTTCTTCTTTCTTCTTCTTTTCTTCTTCCTCTTTCTTTTTTCTTTCTTCCTCTTCTTTCTTTTTCTTTTCTTCTTCTTCTTTCTTTTTCTTTTCTTCTTCTTCTTTCTTTTTCTTTTCTTCTTCCTCTTTCTTTTTTTTCTCTTCTTCTTCCTTTTTCTTTTCTTCTTCTTCTTTCTTCTTCTGTTCCTCTTCCTGTTTCTTTTTTGCCTCCGCTTCCTCTTTAGCTTTTTTCTTCCGAGATTTGGCTTCCCTCGGACTCGCGCCGCCATTGGTTTTGTTGTTCCTGATGTAATCCACAAGAGTTGACTTGCTCATTTTTGCGGCTGACTATACCTGATGGTAATATGATTTGGTTTATGCCCCTGTGTCTCAACCTTCTCTCAATATGACTTCGTTTGCTTGACTGTACCTTCTAACAATATGACTTGGATTAGTTACCTATGCGTGTGACTCTACCTTCTATCACTGTGACTTGGCTTCGGTACGTTAACGTATGACTGTACTTTCTGTCCATATGACTATTCATAGGTCTCTGTGTCTGAATGTAGCTGTACTTTCTGTCAATATGGCTTAACTACATGTACGTTTCACTCTACCTACTCTCAAAGTAACTTCGCTTAAGTACGTGGATTGCCATAGGAACCCACTGGAAGCGAATGCCTTGCAAAACTAATATATTGAAACTAATTTGAATTTAACTTTAGACGCTTTAGCTATATTACTTGTTATGAGTAGCAAGTCTTGTGTAAATTTATTAAATTTTAAGGTTTTTCCAAAGCTTCACGTATCGGCTAATTTGAGAGAGTAGTAAAATAATCCATCTCTTACTTCATATAAGGGTTTTGGGCGTCATATCTCTGACTTTGTATCCTATGACAATACTCTCACACTTCTTTGTACGCTGTAAAACTAATTAATTGAGTTTTGGCTGACCATCACTCGTACTAGATTCATCAATCTCCTTCTTGTTCTTTCTTCATTTCAAGCTTGTGCTTCTTTCGACAGAGTTCGTAACTGCAGCAAGATTAAAATTTCGATGTAGCTGAGCTACAAGCGATCTTAACGATAGTTTGTCGACTCGTCAAGACACTTTGCTTTCTTGGAAAGATGCAGCCGGCTTTGTTGCGAAGAGTTTCTTCCCGTAGAGTTACTGTTGGTCTTCTTTTGAATGCTGAGATCGCAACGTTTCTCTCTTGAGCTTTTGCAAACGGAAGAAAAAATAAACCACATCAGACAGTGCGTTATGTGCAATACCTGACAACTGTGGAGAAACTGGACTTGTTTATATGACCGTGGTGTACCATTTGTGCTACAACAATCTGATAAAAGGTACATTTCGTGAGAAATCGTCTTACTGTGAACTTGACCCTATTAGGACCAGTGCACTTTACATGTAGGCCTTAATTAGCCAAATAAAGCTATTCCTATGAAAAACTGGCGTTTATTTGGTCCTTGCAAGTGAAGCGTAAGCCTCGAAGACTTTTCTTTCCGAAATCCTTCATTTTCTGTTAACGTGAGGTCACGAGTTGGGACTGACGCACTTTTATAGAATTAATGCGGTTGAAATCTCAAGTAAGTTATTGACAAAAGAATAATTTTGGAGCAACAGTCGAAGACATCGCGCAGAATTGAATTTAGAGAGAGGTTAAAACTAAGATCTGTGGGCGGGTGAGTCTCGTGACGTCTTTGTATCTGCAAACAAGCACGATCCAAGATTCTCCAATCTTAAAATGGAAATAAAGAGAGGTAGGCACTTTGTGACCTATTATATTTATGTTGGGTAAGATCTTTGTATCAAATTTAGAACGAACGGATCATGAAAAAGGGGCCACAACTCAATTAGGGCAATGATAATAATTGTCTCACTGACGAGCACTTTGTAGGACATCTTGCAGCAACATGGGAATTTTACCCAAATTTCAGGAATGGGAATTCATTCACTAATTAATTTAATTAAGAGTTTTCATTGATAACTATATAGAGACACTGGCCTTAGTATTGCAGTTGTCATTGGTAACTTCTTTTTGGTGTTTCAAAACTCTTTTTTGACAAATAAAATCAAATGACTTCCAAATGCAGTATTTAATTTTTCCAGAGTAAACAAGACAACATAGTGCATGTGTACCATTTCTAGACTAGGAACGGGAACATGTATGACATGTGAATCATTTGTTAACATGGAAACACAGAACCTATTGGTATGATATGTGTATCATTGATGAACGAGAACACTCCTAACAGTTAGACGGAACATGGGGAATACAGAACATGTCAGACACATATTTCATCGGTAAGCAGAAAACAAGGAACATGTAAGACACATATATCATCTGTAAACAGAAAACAAGGAACATGTAAGACACATATATCATCTGCAAACAGAAAACAAGGAACATGTAAGACACATACATCATCTGTAAACAGAAAACAAGGAACATGTAAGACACATACATCATCTGTAAACAGAAAACATGAACATTTAAGACATATATCAATAATTGAAAGCTGAAAACACGGAGCTTGTAGACGTACACATCATCTGTAAACTGAAAACACGGAACATGTAAGACGTATATATCATCAGCAAACGGGAAAACACGGAACAAATAAGACGCATATGTCATCTACAAACGGGAAAACAAGGAACAGGCTTGATAAACATTACCTGTAAAGATGAAATCACGGAACAAGTATGAGATACATAAATAAACAAGGCAACATGGAACATGTGTGGTGCCTATATATTGTCTATTAACAAAACAACAGAATATATACGACTCATATGTAAACAAATAGACACGAAGTACAGAAATTCATTTGTAATCGACTAAACACCGAAACAAGTATGACCACAGTACAGGAAAGGGGAGTAGTATCATGGGGGCTACTGTCGTTATGAAGTTTGTGACGTTTCAGTGACGTATTAAGCGTTTAGCCAATCACAAGTGCTACAGCCTCCCAGTCATTATTGAGGGGCGGAGGAGGGAGGTTACGTCACAGACTGCTTTCAGGCCTACAGCTTTACTCTTGGGAAAAGCCACTCAATAAACTAGCTGTCACGATGAAAGATCGCTTAATACATCTACCAGCGCTTACAATAATGCCTCAGCAACTGAGATAGCGACGAAACGGCGGTTTCTGGGGCATATTTTATTACGAAAAGAATTGGGAAAACGATCGCACTGGGGACAATGCCAGCTGAGTATTGCCTGTTGCTCTCGTAATTCTGGTAGCTTGGCAAGTGCTAGTGACGCGTAGCCGTCAGCTGAAGGTGGCCCTGCCAACCCCCTTGCTTGCTTTTACTCTCCCTTTACTGTACTGTGGTATGACTCACGTGTTACCTGTATACAAAAACAAGAAACATACATGACGCGTGTACAATAGGTTAAGAAAACGCGGACCGATGCTAACATGTAAATCATCCGTTTAAAAACAAACACAAAAACATGTATGGCGTATATTAATCTCTATGTAATATAACACGAAACAAATGTCACATACATGTAGTATATGCATGCAACACTGGTTTAAAAAAGTGAATGTGTCTTGCAGTATTCTATATCATAGGTAAATGTGGTGCTTTAATGGCGCTATTTTTCTGTGATGACATGTGCGTCTATACAGTATGTACTGCAACTCAGTTAACCATGCAAAACTAAGAAAGTTACTATTAACAGGAACAAAAGTACATGCTCTACAATAAGAAAAAAAATACCGACAGACAAAACTTTGGTGTAGTTTGCGTTACGAAAAAAGCATGCAACAGAGACCAAACTCATCAGCAAGCATTATTTTCACTCATCCTCACTGTCTTATTTCATTACTGCGCGTATCGTGAATATGTATATATATCGTGTAGTTCGGTAACAGCTTTTCTGCTATGCAAGTTTTGTTAAAGGCGACTGAGAGATTGTTGTTGTATAAACATTTATTGAGTTCTTCAAGTTGACGGAAACATTTATTGCATTCGTTATTGCTGGTGCTGTGCAGTCGACCACCGATGTTGTCTTCGACATTTCGATTACGGTTGCAATCATCATCAGGAGTGTTACGAGTTTTCCGTGACGGCATGAGCGTATACATATATATATATGTAAATTACGAATGACGATGATATAAGTAAAGAATTATATTAATAATGAATAAATGTATGAGAAATTATCAAATTATTAACTATAATACCTGACATATGCATATTATTTCATCTTGTATTTGGAGAATAAAATGATTGACTGACATTACATTGCAAAGCGTAATCAGCGTGACAAAGTACACCGTATGACTCATACAATCACAGAAGCTCGACATCTGGAGGTGGGTGGACCTCCAATTTTAGAAACGCGATGGAAATGCCGTTGGCAAATGGCCTGTTGTATACTCCCACTAGCGATATGAACTGGCAGAAGTAGGTCCTGCTGTAGCTAGTACCCTATCGTGGGTGGCGGCAAAAGGACGCAAGTTTTATCCGTTCTGAATCCCAGCATTTAATACATCATATTGAATTTAGCTACATTTTTCAGTAGCAAATGTGTTAGTAAATGCCTTCGATGATATTTCAATTTCAGAAATTTACAGCTGTGTATTAGCAATACAAAGTGGAATGAAATGTTAGGATTTGAGTAACAAAATAAATACAATTAAGACAAAATTTTCAATATTAAATTTTCTTACCAAATTTGGGAGAAACTCATATTATTCCAGTAGGTTACCAATTGAATCCTGTTTCAAATCACACGTAACTTATTAACAAGTGACTCTTTCACAGGCTCAGCAGAAAGAATTCGTGAGCAGCAAACTAACTGCAACAAAATATCTTTCCAAGAGCAGTTCATGTACGTTCACAATTTGCTGGTGAAGTTGCTAATGATGCTTGGTCGAGAGATTTCCCCCGCCGTAATCTCGTCTCCCAATCTTAACTTTCCATTCATAGTTGAGAGATAGTGGCTACCAGTCATAATAACTCAACAATATGATCAATTAAAGAATATTTGACAGTTTATTGTCAGAGAGGACCATTCGTGCTCTACGTACTTGAATTAGATGGCCGCAGACTGCACGAATAAGAACTACAGTACTCTGAGAGCGTATACCGCCACCAAGAAAAGTAGTGTTGACAAAGTTTTCAAATTGGTCGTGAAACTAGGATTTCTTTTTATCATCACCAAATTCGGTCATTTGTGGCTATTGACATTAATAACAGTTTCTGTAATTTTTTGAAGATCCGTCGTAACATTTCTAGTTATTTTCATACAAACACTAACATACACATTAGTCAAACACAAACGGACAGGTCGATCATCACCAAAGTTGAGTCATTTTGTGATGCTTAACATTTCTAACTATTCCTGGAAATTTTATAAAGATCCGTTCATAACTTTTTGAGTTATATTACTAAAAACATTCTGACAGACAGCAATCAACACACAAACGGACGAACTGTTCTTCACCAAAATTTGGGTATTTATGTTTGATAACATTTGTAGTAACTGCTGCAATTTCATGGAGATCCGTTCATAACCTTTCGATTTATGTTATAGGGTTAGAGTTAGAGACAAACAAACAACAGGACCAACAGATCATCACAAAAATTTGGTCATTTGCTCTTCGTAACATAAGTACCTAACAATCCATGCAACTTTCATTAAAATCCGTCCATAATTTTTGAGTTATAGTACCAACAAAAAAGTGGCAGACAAACAAACCAACGGCTCTTTCCCATAAGTTAATCATTTGTTCCTCCTAATATGCGTAGCAGTTCCTCTGAATTTTGCAAGGATTAATCCATAAGTTTTTGAGTTATCATGGTGACAGACGGTAGGAGAGATAAACTCGACAAAACATAACCTCCTTATCGGATGTAATTATAACTAGAGCACTATGAGAGCGCAATGTAATAAAAAACTTAAATTGGTCCTGAAATTAAGATTTTTTTTTCGTCGTCGCCACCAAAATTTGGTCATTTGTGCCTCATGATAGTACTAACAGCTTCTGCAATTTTCTTGAAGATCCGTCTCTACATTTTTAGTTATATTTTGAAACACATTAATCAAAGACACAAACGTATAAACCTATCATCGCCAAGGTTTAGTCATTTGTTGCTTTTAACGTATTCATCAAATACTGACGATTTCATGAAGATCCATTCAAACTTCTTCAGTTATGTTGTTGACTCACATAAAAACAGGATTAGGGAGAAACAAACTAACGAACAAATGGATCTACAGCAATATTTGGTCATTTGCTCTTGGTAATAATAATCCTAACAACTCCTGCAAATGTACTATAATACAGATCAGTCCATTACTTTCTGAGTTATGCTACCAAGACAAGAGGCAGATAACCAACCGGTCGAACGGATCTTCTTTAAAATTTAATCATTTGATCCTCCTAACATACCTGGCAATGCCTGTAATTATCCGTTCACAACTTTTTGAGGTATGGTAACGGAGACAAACAGATAAACTGTACAAAACATAACTTTGTCGGAGATAGTAATAATAAAACTAAAACTTATAAAGTAATATTTCCCTGTACCTTCTGAATAACTTCTTTACAACCTCTCTCCGGTTACAGCCCGCTGTAGCGTAAGCATGGCTGTATTGAAAACAGCGCGAGCGCCTGTTTGTGTATGGCAGATCACTGATTGTCTGTCCGGGTGAAGCTGCACGCCGTAGCGGACTGTGGGTGTGTGTTCATTTAATTTCTTCCCTCGGTCCCCGAGTTTTGCTGTCGTAACGAGCGAATTTTTCGTTGTGCATCACACGGTACATATCACTTCTCTCTCTTACTGTAAAGGTCTTTATATATTCAGAATTGGGAGAATGCCATACATCTAGTGCCTACTAATTCCACTATTGTACAAGACTCACATTATAATACAGTATTCCTGATATCTCGTTTATCATTGCGCTATCAGCTATTGCCGCTGATAAAATGATGCAATCAAGGAGCGTATGAGCGGTAGCTAAGTACCCATTTCCTAAGTCAAAATGATGCTCCTGATTTATATGTGAACAGTCGTCGTATACTCTTGTGACCGCTGCACGTAATAAAATATACCTGGACGAGGTATACTGTTGTGATATCGCAAACAGCAATGTCTTCTTGGACCGAGAGTGTTGCATCTAATTAGTGCCTGAGCAGTTGCAGTAAATTCCAGTGACCGCTGTTGGTTAACAGCCACTCGTGGTCGATTAGCGCCGGTATGCCACGCATGCAGAAAATCCGTGTTGCGTAGTAAGAGCTGCAATCGTGTGTTTTATATGGAATGTAGTAGAGGACCACAGTACAGTAAAGGAAGTATGGAAAATCTGTTAATTTTGGGTGGAGACGTGGCGTCACAATCTAGGCACGCCCTTTGCTGGAGCAACGGGCCAATAGCAGAGAAGCGGGCAATGGTAACGGCCGGCAAGAAAATAATGCTCATCGTTATAATAATAATAATAATAATTAATAATTAGCTTTTATTAAGAACACAATGGGTTCACAGAATATGCTTACAAGCTTACAAGTATAAACAAAGTAGCCAAAATTCAACCTAGTAATTAGGCCCAGTCACCAATATTGGTGGCCACGTA